>NDXB01006247.1:0-218187 GCA_002631895.1 Agapornis roseicollis | reverse complement strand
ATTGGAAATAAAAAAAAAAAAAAAAAAAGAAAAAAAAAAAAAAAACAAAACCAAAAAAACCCAAAATAAAAATAACTTATTTCCTTGGTTTTGCTATTTGTATAGCCTTCTAGAAATTCGAGAGCTCTTTTTGCTTATTCTTTTACTACTTCTGAATTTTTTAGACCTATTATTTTGTATAGGTCAATAAACTGAAAAGTGTGCTACTAAAACCACTTCAGCATTCCTCCTGTTTCTACTCGAGCACTTGGAAAAGTGCAGCGTGTGTTATTTCAGGGCTCTAAGAGAGGGTAAATCACTGTGGTCTTGATTTATTTTGGCCTGTGGACTCAGGCTGGGTTCAGAGGGTCAGTGGCTTTGGCTGCTGGGAAGTTGGCCCAGGGCAGTTCAGACCCTCCCAAAACATGTCTGTAAGTGAACCTCGGATGGTAAAGGGGAGGGAGGAGTGGGGCTTGGTGCCTTTGCAGGGTCCTCTCTGCACATCTGTCCTGAGGGAGCTGGGAGCTGGGATCATTCAGCATCACTGCGGGAAGGGCAGATCCTGCTGCCCAGCCTCAGCCAGGCAGTGATACACAGACTAAAGTGGCCTCGTGTATCTGGTCGTAGTTCTTTCTAGATGTACAACTGCCTTTGCACCCTGGTCACCAAGCAGCTAGGGTTATTCAGTCTCATTCTCATCTCCTCAGTTACCTGTCATTCCCTCCTTTTTGTGCCATCAGTGAGCTTCACCACCACTGAATTTTATGCTTATGTCCAAGTTGGGGGCGAAAACAGTTGTTAACAAGAACTTGCCCACTGAAGATACCCCCATGTTGTTATACTTTTCCATTTCTCCATGTTTATCTGTTCTCAGATTCTTTGTTCATTGAATCATGCTTGCTGCTGTTACAAAACATCAGTGTTGTGAGCAGGAGTTTGAGTAGTACAAAGTCCAGTACCTTACCCAGAACTCAGGGTATTGGTTCAGGCTGGTGGTTATTTATCATCAGTCTCAAAGCTTTTCATTTAAAAAAGGAAATGAGGTGTGTAACAAGGTCCGTGCCCTGTTAAGAGCATTGTTTGAATTCCTTAGTGCTGTAGCCATTGAGTTTTGTATTGGCTTTTCTGTTAGTGTTCAGGATTTAGGTCAGCCCTAACATATCCGTCTTGGCACAGCACTGGCACTCAGCCTGGCCTCCTGGCTTGCTCAGACAGAGCCAGGACAATTTTGGATGATGATGTTGAGAAGATGGGAATTAGACGTGGGTTTGAGCTGAGGGTGGTTTGCTATATTTGGGAATAGTGGCATAAAACCAGTTAGGAGCCTGGTTGAAGCTTCCAGTGAGAGAACTGCAGAGGAGCTGGAAATGAAGGGTAGTACAGGGGCAGGTACAGCACTTGTAACTCCACTTGTCCTTCTCTGCGTGCCTCACCCTGCAAGAGCTGTGGTCTTGGAGACTGTTACGAAGCATGGAGTGAAGAAGGAGGCTCAGAAGAGAATAAGAAGATCCAGCTTCTGGGTTAGGTAGTAAAGGGCTGGGGTCATCCTCTGGGTGTCACAGGGAAGGAGAGGGACATCACAGCCTCCCAGTGGGACCTCCAGCCCATTACCACCAATGGAGCTGGTGATGCTGCACAGCTTCTGCAGCATCTGATCATTGCCAGTTGCTCCCCAGGACCCTTAACTTTACCTTTTGCAGACTTCCAGCTTACTGTATTGCATCTCTGGAGCAATGTTCTGATGTGCGTGTACTACTATTCCCAGAGATCAGGTCTGTGTAACGACGCTGAAGAGGTAATAAAGACGTGCTTGTAACGATTATCATATTTGTTCACAGCTGAAATACAAATTACCTGTGCTTTGTTTGGCTTCCTGCTTCATCCCTGTGTTCTGCCGCCCAACCGCAGCGCGTCCTCACCAGGGTCGCTGAGGACCTCTAGTGACTGACCAGCACCATTGACGGGAGGATCGCTCATGAAATGCTTCCGGCGCTTTCCAGTTTGAAGAAATGCTTTGAATTCGTATTTAGGACGATCCAGAGCAAAGCCAAGAGGTGAAAAACGTGGAAAAGCCCACAGTGTAAAACACCCCAAGACCCACAGTGCTCAGTTTTACCAATGTTTCTCTTTAGAAGGTAGAACATAGAATAGTTAGGGTTGGAAAGGACCTTAAGATCATCCAGTTCCAACCCCACTGCCATGGTCAGGGACCCCTCACACTAAACCATGGCACCCAAGGCTTTTTCCAACCTGGCCTTGAACACTGCCAGGGATGGAGCACTCACAACTTCCTTGGGCAACCCATTCCAGTGCCTCACCACCCTAACAGGAAAGAATCCTTATATCNTCCAACCTGGCCTTGAACACTGCCAGGGATGGAGCACTCACAACTTCCTTGGGCAACCCATTCCAGTGCCTCACCACCCTAACAGGAAAGAATTTCCTCCTTATATCCAACCTAAACCTCCCCTGTTTAAGTTTGAGCCCATTACCCCTTGTCCTGTCACTACAGTCCCTAATGAAGAGATGCTGGCAATGAGATGAGTGGAGGGGAAACAAAAACCCACATAAAATGGAATGTAATGGAGCATTTCTGAGTGCCCTTTAGTTGACGGATGAAGAAATAAAAACAGTCCTTGCCAGGAATCCCTCCACTATGAGGGCACTGTGCCTGATGGTTTTAATTGCTGGCTGCCTCTTCTCTGCTGTTTTGAACAGAAATACCTGGAGATACAGGAGCACAAACTCCCATGGGAGCTGCTATGAGCCCTATGGGATGCTAGGGTCTGACATGATTCTGGTGCAGGGACTGGAGAGGAGTGAAGATCAGAACTAAGGAGGAAGTTCTCTGTTAAGGTGGTGAGGCACTGGAATGGGTTGCTCAGGGAAGTTGTGAGTGCTCCATCCTTGGCAGTGTTCAAGGCCAGGTTGGACAGAGCCTTGGGTGCCATGGTTTAGTGTGAGGTGTCCCTGCTTATGGCAGGGGGGTTGGAACTAGATGATCTTAAGGTCCTTTCCAACCCTAACTGTTCTATGATTCTGTAAAGCTTGGACAAGGGCCCAGCAAGAGTTTAAAGATCACAAACCTGAGAGCACTAGGTAGAACTTGTCGGCCAGGGTGCTCAATACATGAAGTGACTCCTGCAGGTTCGGACTTGTTCAGCTCAAACAGGAGCAGCCTTGCAGCAGGGCTCTGTATCTGGCTGCACCGCTCCCGAGTGCATGAGCAGCCTTCTCTCCGGTCCAGCCGGTCCCGAAATGTCTGTAGTAAATCCTAGGAGGGCTGCGGGTTTGCTCCCTCTCCTGGGCTTTGGGGTTAATGCAGGAGAGCGGCTCTGAGCCTGTCCCTGCACTTGCCGGGCGCTTCCTGCGGGAATTCTCGCCTTCCCTAGGAAGATTTCTGCTTCCTGCACTGCTGTCCGATCTCCTTTGTCCTTTCCTATCATGTGTAATAGATTCCTAAGGCAGAAAGCTGAGAGCTTTGGCTATAGCAGGACCTCACACAAATAGCAAATAGAAACAAACTTCGTTGTGTTTATCTTATTTTATGGCTATTAATTTAAGCCCAACTGTCTGTTTTCCATGGATTTTTCTTTACCCAGGGATCTTATGCTAGGAGAAAAAAAATCCATGTCCTTAGGAATGTTTTGTCTTGTTGGTTACAAGCTTCTGGGACTGATTTATAGATTAGTTCTCACTTTTTGCAGCTGTTTGAGATAAATACAGCAAGGGAAGGTATTTTATGCGAAGACATAAACAGCTCTGTGTGCATTTTCTCATTGCACTGCAGTGGGCATCATGTCTCTCACTCATCATGTTCTCTAGCTGAAGGCATCAGGCTTCTGGCACCACTGCATGCAGAGCCCAATGTTGTTCCTTGGATCAGCTGGGGACAATTTGGCTTTCCAGTCAAGCAAAACAATGATGATGGTGTTTGTGCAGAGCAGGGGAAGGGGACATACAGCTTAAATCTGGCAGCAGCCCATGTTTTCCCACCCAACACAGCCTTCATTAGGCTCAGTTAGCATTTGGATTTATGCAATTTGGGTGACTCTGCACATATGTTTGCTGTTTGTTTGCTGACTCTGCACACGTGTTTGCTGTTTCACCAAGTAGTGAGCAAATGGCCCTGCATCCTGGCAGGGCTGCGTGTGGTGTCTGTGCTTTCAGGTATAAACCGTGTATGATGGGTTTGTGGCTGGTGGTTCCAGCAATGGTCTTTCATCCACCGATGCATGACTGGGACTATGGAAACTTTGATTGCTCTCCAAGTCTGACCCCAACGCTGGGACTTACAGGTGGAACCTGAGGGTTGACCTCCACTGTAGGCCTCAACAGAGGGAGAAGAGGCAATTGTGCCTTTGCTGTATTGTCATCCACCCTCTTTCCCTCCTGTTTAGCTCCCTCCTGCCCCACCCTGTCATGCATTGTCCAAGCACCCTTTTGTGCCAGGGCAGTGTATCTGCAGTGCTGGCTGAGCTTCCCAAAGACACTTCCTCCCATTCCCATTCCCAGCATCACTGTGATGCCCATGCGACTAGCAACACCCTGTTTGATGCACAGCCTCCTGCCTTGTCTGGCAGGACCTTCCCCTCACAGCTGTTAGACACAGATTCAGGACCATATGGATCAACTGGCAGGACAGGATTTATCATCAAAGCCAATTACCCCATGCTTTGATGCAGCAAGTCAAACCTGATGTGATGTTTCTTCTTTGGAAGATGGGATGGAGTGAGTCATGCCCAGGAGGACACAGATGTTGGGCCCTTCATGAAAGAGGAGCAAAACCCTTAGCCAGGAAGAAGCTCCTTGCCATCCACCCAACTTTGTTATCCGTGTCTGTCCTTCATGAAGGGAATCACCATAAGTCCTTCAGCAAGTCCTTGACTGCAAAGGGATGTGCTGCGCTTTCCTGGGCATCTCCTGGCTGTGTTAAGCACAGCAGGCATGAGTCTCATACTCAATATTTAGAATGCCATCAAAGAGCTGCTGATGGAGAAGAGCTTGCAGCCAACCGGGGCTCATGGAGTAACTCTAGAAGAAACCCTTCCACCTGTTCCAGGCTGAGGTTAGGGAAGGACATACCCCATACACTCACAATACAACCCCCACGTAGCTTTTCCAGAATCATTGCCCACAGGCACGTTTTCATGGCAGGATGATATGAGGTGTGAGGCTGCAATAGGTCTGGATGTATAAAAGAAAGATACACCCTGTGTTTAGTGTGAAGGGTGACGTTTCCTCGAGTGACTCAGTTTCTTATCTGATCTGGCCTGTGCCAAATTCAGTGCTTCATAT
Source organism: Agapornis roseicollis (assembly GCA_002631895.1). Taxonomy (NCBI): domain Eukaryota; kingdom Metazoa; phylum Chordata; class Aves; order Psittaciformes; family Psittacidae; genus Agapornis; species Agapornis roseicollis. Next base: position 212,910 of record NDXB01006247.1, on the reverse strand, counting down.
AAACATGGAGGTGATTGCTTGTTCAAAAGGTTATGATGGTGGCTGTCACATCTTGAAGAGTCCTTGGCATTGATTTATTGCAGTTCTTATTTCATAGTGCTGCTGTGAAGCATCTGGAGAAGAACTATAGATTTGGCTGAAAAGGGAGGGAGCCTTTTAAAGTTTAATTGTAGCTACTGCTTTTACTATGAGGCTTTTGTCTCTCCTGAGGTTCTGCTGTACAAACCCAGAGTATAGATAAGTCACAAGAAGGTTTTTTGCAGACTGTGTGGAGAAATAATGTCCTCTCTGAGGGTCTGAACTTGCATTTCCAACGTGAAGTATTGACTCTCCAAGCCTGAGCCTGAGCCTGTCTTAGGCACAGATTTGGAATAATAAGCCCTTGGTTAGTAACAGTAATATTTGGGTAAATGTCCTATGTAATGCCCATGGGTAACCTGTGGTCAGAGCTGTGTCTGCCTATGCTGCCTTGTGCCAGCCAAGGTGTATACATTGGACTCACCTGTGCTTTTCCCTGCAGGATTGCTTTGGACACCAGTGGGGGGGTCAGTACTCTGCCCCAAGCTAAGATGTTCTGTCCTTAATTTGTCCTTAATTTCTTCTTAACTTAAGACCAAAGTCCCCTCCATGCTCTTCCTGTCTCCCTACACATTTTAATGTGTTTTTTTTCTCTGTAATAGGGAATGTTGCTGATGACAGAGGTGTTTTACTGTGTGGGGAGGTCTCAGTGTAGCTGCAATCAGACTTCTCTGAAATCGGAAACTAAAAAGTAATCACTGTATTCTTTTTTTGGGGGGTACCAAATTAGAGGCATACGGGTCCCACTGAAAGCTCTTCTTGCCCCTCTCAGAGACCTTGCTGCAGTGGGATGCACTGATTCAGTGATCACAGGGCTGAGGGGCTCATGCTCCCATCCCTGCTGTTCCATCCCATCTCCTGTGCCTGCTGCTTCACAGGGGCTTGTAGGTCCCTGTCAAGAGACTTGGGCAAGTACCTCGAAAGTCAGATGTCCTTACTCTATTTAAGCACCAGACTTAATCTGATGTATTTATATCTCCAGCAGTTTGGAGGTGTGGCAGGTGGGTTATTTTCCCAACATGATCCTTAGTGGTTTTCCCACAGGGTGTCTCTCTATGATTGCTTTCGTTACCTAGGGGTTGTTATTGTTAAGATTCCATCATCTGACCCTTTATAATCCCCATATTGCATTACAGTGCATTGCTGGACATGATTGGTGTATGCTGCTGTTTGCCAATTTTAGAGTGCCCCATCAAACCTAGGAGCTTCTCAAAAGTGATGCAAGGTTATGTTACACAGGCACATTCCAGTAAATACTTGGCACTTGGAAATGCTGTGGAGTGGTAATAGAGGGGAATAAATACATGAGTTTTATAAGCAGAAAAAATAAAGCCGTCATTATAGAAATTGTTCCCAAGCATTTGGCATCAACATGTGTCCCATGTGTTAGCTTAAAACTACCATGTTTAACCCATGTGTTAGCTTAAACATGGTTTAGGCACTTGAAGCATGGCTTGGTGTCCTGCTTCATGTCAACTGGTGACACTGAGGTCTGCCTCTCTTGATATTTGAGTTAAAATGTTGTCAACCCTTCGCTTTTGAGAGAAACAGGTGAAGTTTTGAAGAAAATGCATAAATGAGAGAAATCAATGAGGTGAGACAATCCTGGATGAAGGCCTGCTGGGCTTCATGCTAGAGTTCATCTGTACCTGCTTTAGAAACAGTAAGCAGTGAGTATGAAATTTTCATTCCCAAGGGCAGACCTTTCCTTCTATCAGTTTGCTCCTAAACTGCTTTTATTTAACACTCATTAGGTACCCATTTAGCATGGTTTTTCAGCTGCTACTCATAGGAATCTCTTTGTGATCACTGTTCAGGTACCTCTTGTCTTCTGCTTATGGTTTTAACATGGCTGCTGGCAGAGCTCTCTGCTGTTCGGTAACAGAGCACCTCATGCAGGAGCTCATTAGTCCGGATATTCCTGAGCAAGTGTCTAATTGGTGTGAAAATAGCAAGTGCTACTGAGGGAAGTGGCTTTCCTGTTCTTGTGAAAGCTGAGGAATGAGTGATTGTTTTAGAAAGCTCCAAGGGAAATACCTGCAAAAGTTACTGGGAATAAGATGGGAGTTTTGCATTGGAGAAGACTTCCGCATTCAGCCATGTATCCCAAGCCTGATGGTGGTGTTTGCTGCTGTAATGTGCCATTTCCAGTGTGCCAAAACACTGCACAACATGTTAGAAAAGGGAGTGAGTCCTGAACCTGAGGTAATTTACGGAGGAGAAACCTGAAGTAGGCAGAATGTGATACCCACCTTGGAAATCTGTGGGATTAGCACCTTTGTCACCAGGAAAGGTGCCACCAGGCAATCCTTCAGCTTTGCATCTGACTGAGTAGGCATTGCTCCAGCAGTGTAATATTTCCTCATCATGGTATTGACAAGTGATATATTTCTAGTTAGAACAAAACCTGCTTTTCAAATACCTAATGGTGTTCTCAGGATCTGTTTTCCTTCCCAAATGAACTTTCATGGGCTTAGCCTTACTTAACTTAGCAGACCTGACAAGACCAAGGCCCAAGATGGCCTGGCTGAAGATCATGGAAACACAAGAAGGTGTCCAGGGGCTTTATTTACAGTCAAGAAATTAGCAAGTAATAAGTAACCACTGAATAGCCAGCTTCTGTGATCCAAGCAGCATCGCTTGGGAGAATAACATAGCAGCTACTGAAGAGCACTGATTTATTTGATAACATCAGGGAACCATTTATGGACTCTATTATGGACTGCAATCACTGGGGGTTAAATCTGCTAGACCAGATAGATTGATGTGTGGGTCTGCTGTTGTGCTTGCTATTGCTTAATATAAAATAAGGATGTCCCCTGAAATACCAAAGAAGCAAACGGAGCCAGTACATTCTTGGCTTGGGTTTTTGTTATATTTTCCTTCGCCATGTATTTCCTTCTTAAAGTCTTGTTCTCTTCCCTGCTGTGTGACAGCATTAATTAAATGAGGACCTTTGGATAATGGCTTTTTAATAGAGTTGAACAGGGCTTGGAACACCATGTTTCTTGTTACAAAACACAGCATAGAGAGAACATCCTCATGCAGAGACTATTTTGCTGCTGACAGACTCCAGCGGAGTATGGTTGAAGCTATAATGAGAAAAATTGGTGGGGTTTGGTTTCACAGCCTCTCCTCTTTGGTTTCTTTCCTATGAAAGATGCATTTGGTTTGATACCCACTGCAAGAATACTTGAAATTATAAGAGGCAATCTTCCTGATGCAATAGCAGCCCATGCTGTGGTGTACTGAAACTGCACCGTGGTGGGAAAATTACCTGTCCTGCTACTCTACTTTTACAAAGCAGCCATGAGCACAGTGGAGATTTGGTTTTCTGGATTGACACATAGATCATAGAATCATAGAATAGTTAGGGTTGGAAAGGACCTTAAGATCATCTAGATTTAGAAGCCAATGAAATATTCTGAACAAAGAAGGAGGTACTTCTTAGGTGGACAGGATATTAATGAAGAAATGGCCTTCAGGTTGCATCAGTTCGAAGAATATTAGTGAATCTTTGTAGTTGCTTATTCTGTAACACAAGGGTAAAAAGTGGGGAAAGAATGAACCTGAGCTGAACTGTCAGCTAAGGTCTCTCGACAGTGAAAATAACATCCATGACAGAGGCAGACCACTCAAGAAACAGGGTACTGGCATTGCCTCTGGGCAGAGTGTACGGGAGCAGACCATGGATGTGCTGTGGGAAATCCCATGGGGAAATGCTGCATAGGGGACCGCTCAGGTTGGTTCAAAGGGCTGGTTCCCATCCCCACATAGACCCCTGTCCCAAGCACAAGGTGTGTGTTTTACTGACTGTTCACCCTTTTTCCACTTTGGAGAATTTTACCTTAACCGGGGCCTGGTGTTGGCTGCATCACACCAAGACCACCTGCAACATTAGAATCACAGAATTGTTAGGGTTGGAAAGGACTTTAAGATCATCCAGTTCCAACCCCACTGCCATGGGCAGGGACACCTCACACTAAACCATGGCACCCAAGGCTTTTTCCTACCTGGCCTTGAACACTGCCAGGGATGGAGCACTCAAAACTTCCCTGGGCAACCCATTCCAGTGCCTCAGCACCCTTACAGTAAAGAATTTCTTCCTTATATCCAATCTAAATCTAAGACCTCGATAAAGGCAGTGAAGAGCCTGCATTCCTTTTTAAAATATCCCAGACATTATGGACACAAAGACCTTGTGCTGATTCTTCCCACAGTTCAGGATTTCAGCTGCACACCTCACAGGTACCATCAATGTCATTCCACCCTCCCTTAGCAATCCAAATGCGGATGAGGCATTCAAAGGCTTAGTGCTCCAAGAATCCTCTAGAAAATGGCCATCCCCTGCCTTACTCAGTAGGGGACTCACCAGCTGCACTGAAATGTCAGAAGGGTTTGCACAGCTGACAGGTTGCTGAAAATGGAGCATCGCCATAAATTCCCTTCATCCAGCCAAGTGCAGCTTAATATAGACTTAGCTGCACGGTCTGTCTCCCACACAGACACTGAGAGCTGCCACAGCTCATGACCAAAGCATGAAGTTGTTGATTTAACCAAATGGACTACTGTTAGTGAAGGGGAAAAAGAAAATAATCCTTTAAAATCCATCTTTCTCTTCAGGTTTGACAAGTAATAGAGGAAGGAGAGAAGAAGGAACATGTCTGCACTCAGGCAAAACTCTGATGATGAACAAGTGTGTACTGAGGACATTGATGAAGATGAAATCCTGGCAAACCTGTCCCCCGAGGAGCTAAAGGAGCTGCAGTGTGAGATGGAAGTTATGGCCCCAGATCCCGAAGTCCCAATTGGGATGATACAGAGGGATCAGACGGAGAAACCCCCAACAGGAAGCTTTGACCACCGGTCCCTGGTTGACTACCTGTACTGGCAGAAGGCTTCCAGACGCATGCTTGAGGATGAGAGAGTTCCCGTCACCCTCTTGCCCTCTGAGGTAACAAACAAAAATCGCTAATATTTATTATGCACCTGCTGTGGGATCTGGTTTATCGTTTTAATACTTTAACCTGCCTCTGCTTCCATCCCTCATGTAAAGTACAGGACACATTGAAATTAATCCTAAAAGCCTCAGTGATGTCAGCATCCAGCTTGGGCTGACATCAGGATTAGTAATTTTTTAATTGCTTTTCATGAATGCTTACTTAAGCTTTTTAATATAAGGAAATCCTAATTCTGTTGCAGTAAAGCAAACTAGTGTGAAAGTGTCATAAAATCAAGTTTAGAGGATGTAACTGTGTGTACGGAGCAGCACCATACTGCTTTTCCATAGAAGACTACATTAATTATATGTATTAAACTAATTAATTGACAGAATTTAATGTCATAGTGGACAAAACCCCAGAACAGTGTATTTTAACTCCATGAGTCAGCCCAAGTCAGCCCTTTTTAACACAATACTTAAACTTATTCTACTATCCCTATGACTTTGAAATAAAGTTCTAAGGTCACACTTAGATGTTTTTCAGGATGAGGGCCTCACTTAAAAATAGGTTTATAGGATGGAAGGTTGGCCAGATGAAACATATCCATCCCTAAACCCAAGTGAATCTGAGGTAACTGATCTTAATATTTATTTTGTTTTTGAACATATAGTAGTTTTGCTATTGCACAACAGCACATCATGGACTTCCCAGGACAGGTTTCATGGGCTGTCTTTGTACAAGGTAGGAAATCTGAGGGTTTTTCCCTCCTGCAACACTCTTTTACCCTCAAAGGGGGTAAAACTCAGTCACCCTCCAAGAGACAATACTTTTCTAACACTTTGGGGGTTAAATCTGGAATTTGAGTGTAGAGCTGCATCTACAGCTGGTCAAGCAATCCCCTGTATTAAACCCATCTACTGCTACCGCAAGTCGGAACTGCAGCCCTGAGGGCAGGAGTGACTTGTGACCATTTTGCCTGACTTGGCGAAGTGCAAGCTGTGCCACTGCCCTGCCTGAAATAGTGCAAATCTCTTAGAGAAATATCTTGGTCTGTATCAGTGCTTTACTGGCATTTCTCCGTGATAGAGGAACCACATGCAAAAAGACGCTTGAAAAGAAATCTCAGCCAGGAGGGTCTGTGGAGATGTTTGCAACTGACGTTATTTTGATGCTGCAAGCCCCATTGTCTTGCAGCAGCTGTGTGCAGAGTTCAGTTTCCTATCTCTGAGCTAATATTCTGCTTTATCTGCAGCAACATGCTTCCTTAGTTGTGATGCTCTGGCAGGTACTAGAGTGGGCGGCTTTGTTGTTTCATATGCTGGGTGACCCCACTGTTATTTACAATGTGCCCTCATGGCTCCTCCTGGGGCTGGGCAAACAGTCAGCAGTTAACACTGATTTCCAGTGGTTTGTGGCATTCAAAATAAACTTTCTCTCTTATCAAGGCAACCATCAAAATTACACAAAATCCAGAAAGATACTTTAGATGAAAGACTCTTAACCCCCAGAAGGCTCAAGGACCAGCTCAATATACCATTAAATACATACAGGAGTTAATTGTCAGGATTTAATTTTATAGGCAAAGATGAGAAACTGGTTTGCAACCACTTTAACAGCAATCATTCTTGTGTTCCCCAGCAAGCCAGACAGCCCTGACTTACAGGCAATGGCACTTTTAAGGACTATTCTATAATGTATGGGCATAGAAGCATCTAAACCCAGCCGTTACATGTGTGTTTGAGCAGAAAGGTAACGTAACAAAGCTGTGTTTGACTATTTAAGCTGTGAGGTTTTGTCTCCCTAGAGAAGCGCTGCAGAAGAGGTGGAAGGAGAGGATGGAGGCAGCAGCAGGAGGGTGCCAGGAACAGAAGGACAAGAGAAACATTACAAAAACGAGCACTTGTCCAACTCAAGAACACAATCTGGGGAGACAAAGAGGGATGGGAGTGATGTGGAGGGAGAGGAGGAGGAGGAGGATGAAGAAGAGGAGGAAGATGATGATGATGAAGAGGAGGAGGAGGAGGAAGAGAATGAAGAGGAGGGTGAAACTGAATTGGAAACAAAGGAGACTCACACCAGTGAGAACAGTCAAAGTAATCAGATAAGTAAGAAACCAGGTACAGAATCAGGAGAAGGCACAGAAAAGCCGAGTGAAAAGAAGATATCAAAATTAAACATCCCCCAAAAGTTAGCGCTGGATACCAGCTTCATGAAGATAAGTGCCAGGCCTTCAGGAAACCAAACCAATTTAGAAGATAGTCTGGAGAAAGTCCGAAAAAACAACCCAGACATGAAAGAGCTCAACCTGAACAACATAGAAAACATCCCCAAAGAAATGCTGATCGACTTTGTCAATGCCATGAAAAAGAATAAGAACATAAAAACATTCAGCTTGGCCAACGTGGGGGCCGATGACAATGTGGCTTTCGCACTGGCCAACATGCTACGGGAGAACAGGAGCATCACCACGCTGAACATTGATTCCAACTTCATCTCTGGCAAAGGGATCGTTGCCATCATGAGGTGCCTGCAGTACAATGAGACGCTGACAGAGCTCCGCTTTCACAACCAGAGGAGCATGCTAGGCCACCAGGCAGAAATGGAGATTGCCAGGCTGCTGAAAGCCAATGCCACCCTCCTCAAAATGGGGTACCACTTCGAGCTACCAGGGCCCAGGATGGTGGTGACTAACCTGCTCAGCAGAAACCTGGACAAGCAGAGGCAAAAGAGGCAAGAAGAGCAAAGGCAGCAGCAAATGAAAGAGCAGAGAGAGTTGATAGCGATGCTGGAAAATGGACTTGGGTTGCCTCCGGGGATGTGGGAGATGCTGGGGGGACCACTGCCCCAGCTGAGGATGCAAGAACCCCCACAAGCCCCGAAACCATCTGACCCCATGGCTATGTCTCTGAACAAAAGGAAGGAGAGCACGAGGCAGCCAGCCCCTGAGCAGCCACACAGGGAGAAGCCCGTTGAATTCAGAGTGGTCAAGCTGAAGAAGATTCAGCGCAAGCCTGCTGTGCCGGACTATGTGGAGCCCACCGAGAAAACCAACCTCAAAGATGTCATCAAAACGCTTAAACCAGTCCCCAGGAGAAGGCCACCTCCCCTGGTCGAAATAACCCCAAGAGATCAGCTACTAAACGACATTCGTCAGAGCAACGTCGCTTACCTTAAACCAGTAAGTGCTTGGTGATGGTGGTAATGGAGGGAGTTGTGATCACCCAGTGCACTCCAGAGCTGCTGTTTGACATGCTGACCATTCAGTGGGGTGTGCAAGCTTACCTGTGCACTGTGTGTCATCATCCTTCTGCATCAGGCTGCCAGTCCTGGGTGCACGGGGTTGTTTCCTCTTGGTAGCATAAAGGTATGGCTTGCACAGAGAAATGACAGCAAAAGCCAAGGCTGCAGCCTTGCACATCCCTGTCCACATCCATGAAGGTATAAGAAAGGAGATTCACTCAGGAGGTAAATAGAACCACAGAAACTCACTGCTAGCATACTAGTGATAGCCTATTAGTTATGACAGGCAAATGGCTATTGTAAGATGTTTGTTTCAGGAGAGCATCCAGTATTAGTTTTCATATTAGTCCATCCTCAGTCCCCCATAAACCCCATGTTTCTCTTTTGAGCAGCACCGTCATTTGTCCCAGTTAATGAAGGCTGAACAGAAACACTGGCAGCAATGTAATTTACCAGTGATCACACTCCTTCAGTGCTGCCACAAACCAGGCCAAGGCTTTGGGAAGGGTCTGTGGTATAGTTGTGGTCTGTGACTGCCTTCATTTGATTTGGTTTGAATGAAATTTAAATGAAATTAAAACCTTTTGTGTGAGGAGGGATTTAATACATATTTTTAAAGTTATTTTCATTCTCTAGAGCTGCTTTCTATAACAGTGATAATGCACAAACCCTTGTTACAACATATTTCCTCGTGTTTGAGCCTTTTTGAGTTTTAACAGCAGCATAAGTTAAAGATGCTTTTTCTCTGCTGCCTGAACATGTAACGTGTTTTTACAGCTGCCTAAAAACATTTCAGGTAAAATAGTTGATCCTTTAAAATACAGTTTGCTGGCAAAAGGTACCAATTGTGTCTGGAAAGGATCTGAAATCTGGCCTAGCCGCACTTGCTCCCACCTGCCTCACCCAGTGGCAAGGAGTGTGTTATTTTAGTGACCCTCTATTTAAATCAACTGCACAATTCTAATGCTAATAAGAAAAAAGAAGTTAGATCCATTAGCAGTGAAGATGCAGCAAGGTTGTAAGAAGAAAGTACCACAGGGGTTTTCGTGTTTCAAGTAAATCTTTGCCACTCGAAGTGCTCAATAGTCATAACTCAAGAGCAAATGTGAGCTCATGGCTTTGAGAATCCAAGGCCCTAACTGTGATAACTGCCCCTTGGTGATGCTCCTGCTTGAGTACCAAATTCACGGGCCACTTCTCCAAATGCTGGCTACCAGATTTAACCTTTTGCTTTTCCTAAATGTTGTATTTCCTTGCCTTGTACCATTATTCAAGGAATACTGAAAGCCGAGTGATGTATTTGTAGCTACTGATGTTGATGCATCTGTTTGTGTTGCTAAGGCTAGAGGAAGAGGACAGAAAATCCTTTGCAATTAAAAGTGGTCAGTAGTACTTTGTAATTCATATTCTGTTTAATATGAACATTTTAATACAGTGGGCCACAATCTGCTTTCATCTATACCTACACAGAAACAACTATCCCCTCAGTGATTCCAGAGAGAGTAGATTACCCTGAAATTTCAGCAGGGGCAGGTCCTGCAGTGACCTCTGATGCTGGTCCAGGTTTAATGTGACCATTCTGCTGCCAAGCCAAGCTCTGGGGTTGTAGTTTTCCTGGCCAGCCCTGCAGCCAGGGCCTCTCCTCAGGGCACTTCTGGGCTTTCTAGGCCAGTCTAGATTTTGCATTTCAGTCCCATGCTTAAGCCAACAAGACCTGCTCTTGTAAAGGTCATGGTTTCATCAGGGACTGTAGTGAGAGAACAAGGGGTGTTGGGTTTAAACTTAAACAGGGGAAGCTCAGATTAGATATAAGGAAGAAGTTCTTTACTGTGAGGGTGGTGGGGCACTGGAACGGTTGCCCAAGGAAGTGGTGAATGCTCCATCCCCGGCAGTGTTCAAGGCCAGCCTGGACAGAGCCTTGGGTGACACGGGCTAGTGTGAGGTGTCCCTGTCCATGGCAGAGGGTCGGACCTGGATGATCTTAAGGTCCTTTCCAATCCAAACCATTCTATGATTTATCAGTGTGTGCCAAGATGGTGTGTGACAGGAGGTTGGTTCTTCATGGCCACAAGATCTGCTGCCATTCCTTCCCTCAGGAAAATGGAGGATGATGGTCCTGGTGCTCTGCTGAGCACAGCCCTCACTTTACACAGCAATGATTAAGAAACCTGCATGCTGCCATGTATGAGGGAGCAATAGTTAACCCGAGCTCTGGCCCCAAAATCCTCAGGAGGTTTTTATGAATGAGGGCTGTGGAGTTTGGGACGGAGGAACAACTGATGAATCCCAAATGGGCCAGAGAACAACTGCTCTTGAGGCCCATGGAAATATAAACTGATGGACACATGTTTGGGATTGGGTTTTGTTTGATCATTTGTGGGGGCTGTTTCCTTTCTGGTCCCCTGTTATCGTGCCACATGGCTTGGATTTGGGGCATTAGGGTGTTATTCTCACCTGCCTGCATGATCTTGGTAACTCCTTATTTGCCTCAATATCCTCATCTTCATCTCTAAAAAGGGATTTTACTGCTTGAGCAGAGCTGGGTGTTTGGTTCCTCTGTGGTGGGGACACATCACTTGCAAATTGATTTACCAGGCATCAAGCATTGCAAATAGCAAGTGGGGAATTACAGTCACAAATTCCCAACCAGAGCTCCTTGGAGCTCCCAGCTCTTCTATTTTGATGTTTTTGCAGTTTCTGGAGGTTTCTGCTAAACTAATCTGGCTTGGGAAATAAGACTGATAAACTTCCTAATATTTACTGTCTTTGTCCAGGTGCCACTGCCAAAGCAGCTAGAGTGAGAGACCAGATTGCCCTGAAGAAAACAAACTGGGATAAAGACTATTCGAGTTTTACTTACAACTGTTCCAGCAGATGTTTTCTGCAGAACCCAGGTGGTATATACGACTCTTTGGGAACAAAGCTTGTGATACATAACTTTCTAAGTGTGGTGAAAACGGCTGGCATGGGAGAAGTCAGTGCTAAGCATTTCCATCAGGTATCAAACAATCCCAGTGCCATCTGTCTGCCAAGTGGATTTGAGGCTCCAGGTTGCTGTGGGAGTATTTTCTTAGAGGCATCAATAGCCTTGTCTTTCTAGATTGTCAGCAAATTGTTTTGCTTCCACGTTGTCCTTCTGCTGCCAGATTCTGCAGGAATATGCTGTGTGCTTCATCTTATCTTTCTTTTCACACACATGCTCCTTTATTATTCTCTTGTCCATGAGAAATGTATTTGGTTTCCATGTATACAGCTCTATTTTTTAGTTAAGGAAACAGGAATGAAATAAAGCTCTCTGTAAGATGTGTGCAGCACTTCCATGGCTAACAAGGCACCCACAGAACAGAACAACTGCTCTGGTACATCAAACTCCTCAAGCTACCTCTATTTCAGAGCATAGCCTAGTTGGCATTGTACCTGATCAGCATGGAAAAGGTGATGCTGTGCTCTCTTTTGAGAGCTGTAATCTTCACTCCCCATGATTCACCTTTGGCTGTGATGTATTCCTCAATCACAGCTGCCTTAGAGCATACTGGAATCGTCAGGTCTCTCCACACTGCTCTTGAGCCTCACCTCTCTTTGCCAGGGATGCAAGAAACTCCTCATTCCTCTTAGTAGAGAGTGTGAATAGCTTGTCTCACCCTAGCAGGGCTGGATGGGGTTAAACCTTCATGTACACAACTTGGTTTCTTCCTTAATGCTTTTGTGATTTCTTTTTTTTTCTCCCCTGTTTTAATCACTTTTTTTTGCTGCAAGCCTGGTTTGTAAAGCAGCTACAGGTAAGTCAGCACATCCACAAGAGACCAAATGCTTTGGGAGTTTTTGTTTGTTTTTCTAAAGCTAAAAAGGACAGGGAAAGAACAAAGCCTTTCCCTTTGCTAACATGCAGCTCCCCCACATTCCTGTAGCTGAAACACTTGCTAAAAGGCACAGCTTTACAGGATTTCCTTCAGGAGAGTTTCTCCCGGCTTCTGCCTGCAACACTCACCAATCCCAGTCCCAGCCTGCTTCCCCTTACTGATTTATTGTACTAGTCCTGTCATACCAGCACTACCCATAACTGTTTTGAATCCAAGGTATTTCAAGTTTTCATTTATCCTTGTCCTTTCTGCATTTATCACCTGATGTCTTGCAAATCTCCCTCTTCCCAGTTTGTAAAGCTCCTTCTGAGCTGTTTGTCTGCAACTGTAATGCACCAGACTTGGGAAATCTGGCTGATGTATTGCCTAAGACATAGCTGGTGGTTTTAAGATACCACATAAGGGGAAGGGGAGAGCTATTCCTGCATGGCAGAGTCATAAAAAAAGGAGTAACGTTTTCACTGGGCCCATTTCATCCAGCTCTCTCTTGTTGTAAAGTATTAAAGTAGGGAAGAGAAGGAACTTGGTACTTCTAACCATGGAGCACAGCAGCACATGATAAAGGCCAAAAGCAGCTCTGCCAGAAAGCACTTTGAGTGTGCATCTCTCCATACAGGCTTCAAGGGCAGGCTGAGACTCCAGCAGCTGGGACAGGGAAGTACAAGGGAAAATGTAACAGTGCTTCACAGTCTTCAACTCAAGCTGCCAGGTCCAGATGACTGCTATGCCCAGGAGCAGCCGTGCTGCAGAAGCTAACACATATTACCAGGGTACAGACAGGAAGCCCTGCTCTGATCCATGTTCTCCCACTGAGCAGCTTCCTGAGTGATCACAGGAGGAGGGAGGCAGCCAAATCCAGAGATCACACTGTCTGACTGCAGCAGAACTGGGCTCCTTGTACTGCTTGAGGCACAGCTCCCAGTAATCCCAGAAGCAGAAATCCCTCTCAGGTAATTAAAAGCAATATAAAATCCCAGTTAATTAAAGCAGAGTTGTGTAAGAGACTAAACAGCACAAACAAATGTCTGAAGTACTCCACCTCTGTCGAGCAGCCTGCAAAAGGATGCAAGGGCAAGGCCATAACATTCCTGTAGCTCAGAGATACCTTGTGCCTCAATGAAGTTAATATAGATACAGGTCACTCAAAACCAGCAGCTTTAACCACAAGCACAGGCTTGAAGCACAAGCTGCAGGGTAACAGATCTCCCACAAACACTCAGTGGAGTTCTACCAGTCATGACAACAGATCCAAGCCCAAGCTTCCACCCACTCTTCCCAACCTGAAATAAAGACACTCAGTAATCACCATTAGAATTTATTTTTCTTCATAACTGTGTAGTTTTTAAAATTCTACAGTAATGATGAAGTCAGGCTACTACGTTCTTGAAGTGTGGAAACAGTTTGCAAGTAACAAAGACCATGCGCTACAAGTGAGGAACAGGCCATTGACTCTTCAGCTGGAATATACAGACATGTTCAATAAATACTGATCACTTTAACACTTAAATGGAATGACATGTTCAGATTTCTACACAGTTCACTATGAAAACAGCATGGTAAGTTACAGAAAAGCTTCAACTTTAAGGATCCTGGTCTTCTTTGTTAAATTAATGACTCTTGATTGATAGAAAAGAGTAATGCAAGATCATTTGAAATGAAGTGTCACCTGGACAACTTTCCCTCCCCATTGTTGGTAAGCTCCTGTTATCAAGATAATTTCCAGAGCTGGCAGTTAAGTTAAAATATATAAAAGAATCCCCCTCACCGTTTTCAGTAGTTGTTGCAGGCAAATATATTAATGAATTTGGAATGGGTTTTCAAAAACCATATCTTGACATTTATTGCTTTTACTTGTAAACCTGAAATCCAGTTTATTCCTTTGAAGAGTGTTGGAAGTACAGAGTCAGTGAGATGCATGTTTTACTTGTATCTTTGCATTCTGGTTAAGAAGAAAGAAAAAGACCCACACTCGAGAACACACATACACCTCCATCTACAGAATAGCCTATACAGACTAAAGCAGAACAAGGTAAATCCTAAAGTAGCAGTATTTCAAAACATCAGTAGGGCAGAAACTCAGCTCACCCAACAAATCTGAAGCCTTTTTTCCCCTCCCATGCATGGCCATAGTTTAGCTGGTATGTCAGGTGGTTTGGCTCTCCTGCAGAGAGGAGCAGCTTCTACAGATCCAGACTTCAGAGAGTTGAGAGATGTGTTTTACTGGAACTGACAGAAGCACAGTGCCATGAATATTCTTCATGCTTAGATCTATTTCAGTTGTTTCCCAGCTGCTAGAGGAGGAATGTGAGCTAAGGGCAGGAATCCATTCTCATTACAAGTACTTCATGGTTTTACCACCAGTTCAGCTAGCAATGTGGTCTCAATACAGACCACTCAAGTGAGGGCTATGGAGGATGCAAGAGACCTACTTGTGACGCTCCAGCCCACTTTGAGCATTGCCAGCTTGAAGGTGCTACCCAGCAAAACAGCCTAAACTGCCACTTGTAGATCTGAGGTGAAAAGGGTGTTAATTTTAATAGACAAATTTGCTACAAGACAGTTGGAGAGACTGCATTCCATAGGTTTTCATCTCTTCTTCTACCCTCCAGACGAAGAGACAAGCAAATGCTTTTAAGTTAGTATGTATTTATGTAAACACCAGAACATTTTGCTATACAACAGAAAAAGACTGCTGCTTTTATGTTCTTAGAGGAGCCCTGAAGACATTGGAATACCTGTATCCTGCAATTATTAATCTGTACCATGTGCATTTCCTGTTTTGTACACAAACTGAAAGCAAGCTTGAACAATAGTGAATAGCAACTACACTCCTGCAACAGGTAAAAATGCCACATTGCAGCTGCTTACTCCTTTGCTTTAGATATGTAGTCAGCCAGTTTGTTGATACTATCCTCTTGCTGTTCTAGAGCATCCAGTATGATGCCCATTGGGGTCTTCTTCAAGCCTATTCCTTCCATCTTGTTCTCCAGCTTGTTCTTTATGTTCCGAAGCCTCAGAGAAGCATGAACAAACATCACTGCATGACAGAAACACTTATTAATAATTAATGCCCAAGGAATGCATAGTTCTTGCAGCACTCCAGCACCATGACAGCACTGGAAGAAGAGGAAGCTTCAGTGACGACTTAAATAATCGCAGGTACCCACTTAATAATGACATTAAAGATGGCTTGTGTCCCTCCCTGCCCAGGTTTGTTTTGAGGTTATTTAAATAGAGGTAGCAAAGGCAACAGCTGACTTAAACTCTATAGACTTAACTGAGAAAGCCCAAGTCACATCCCCTTAGGGCCCCAGAGCAGAATACTTACAGAGGAGAGGAAGTGTGATCCCAAACATGAACACCATGACATCTCCCAGGTAGGAGATCAAGAAGTAGCTAGACAGCATAATGACCACTACAAATGAAGTTGGGTACTGCTTCTTCAGCTTGCGGAGGATATCCTTGTTGTGTGATACCCACACAAACCCCATGAACACCAGCACCACCACAGTACCACCAATGAGCATATTCAGGGGACTCAGAAATCTGGAGAGGAGAAATAAGAAAACAGAAGTTAGTGTCTTATTTCAGAGCCTTTATGACCTGTGTCCATATAGCAAACATCCAGTTCACTGGTAATCTGTTACTAGGGAGGTAGGGCATTAGGAATTCAGTTGTTGCTGTCAAGACCTTATATCAGCATCTAATTTTTAGGCAGAAGACAAATAAAGCAAAGAGTGCAACTGAGCAAGCAACTCTTAGCAGTTAATTTAGAAGTTTAGATAATATTTTGTCTTTATGTTCTTATCCTGAGCATATCTGAGGATAATGAGAGTTTCTGCAGCACCTCATTGATAGCAGCAATCACCACCAGGACCTCTCCTAACTGTGCAATCAATACATTCAATATCAGACCCAGGAAATCTCAAGGGCAGATAGAGCCAACAATCAGTTTCCCAAAGGACTGCTCTGCCTACACATGACCAAAATCAGGCTCAGCCTAGACCTTCAGATGAGCTAGCTTATCTAGATTATCTGGGTTTGCACAACAGGAAAAGTAGGGGAACACTGAGTGAAAAAAAAAGTTACTTTACCATTTCTTATTTCTGAATCAGCCTTTTCAGTTTACACCCAAACAAAATGATTTTGTGAACCTGCAGAAGGAGCTTACCACTATCAGCACAACAGATGTAGCCCTGTCCCAAGCCAGCATGCCTAAGAGTCAGAAGGAACTGGAGTATGGCTCAAAAGTTGAGCCAGGCCTGGCAAGAGAGTCATTGCTAAGGTTTGTGTTCTATTATAGTTACCAAGCAAACCAAGCCACCAAGTGGATCAGCTCTGGCCTATAAACAGCAAGTCCCTTTTTTTGGGCCAGGGCAAGAACATCACCTGCTCAAACCACTTCCCAGCTATTCAGAGCTTGTTTAAAATCAAGCTTTCAGTAATGACTTTGCTTAGCTTGTTTCTGTACTCAGATAAAGTCCAGGCTCTACTGTATTTACTTATACTGTAGTAAGTGATGTGATTTCATGTGCATTCTGATTTATTTGCTAATATATGAACAGATTTAATTACACAGCAGCTGAGGGCTCTGAGTTGCTACAACTATGACAGTAGCATAACACTGCCCTGCTAAAGCCAGATGTAGTCAAGATCTCCTCTTGTAGACTTTACTGTTCCAAAGCTAACAGGCACAATGACTCACCACTCCACCCCACTCCACTGCTGGGGAGGATGCTTTGGTTTGTGGTCTGTGCTTCATATCCGGTACCAGCAAAAGAAATCTGCTGCTAGACTGGTATGCCAACACCCTACCTGCAGCACCAGAGAGCATTCTCCTAGAGAAGGAAGAACCTCAAAGCACTGTTTCAGAGGACAGACTGGCTCTTGATTCTTTACGTCAGTTGTGCCAACAGGAGACAGGACAACTGCATAGAAAGAGATTAAAATTCAGACTAGCTCCCCACCTGCTTCTGCTACTCATGCTGAAAAGCCAACAGGGCTTTTTGGAAGTAGTGACAGGGCAGACTTGCTTGTTGCATCTGAGTCACTCCCTGTAGCCAGCCAGATTATATTTAGCTCTGAATTGTCAATCTAAATTTTCCAGGCTGGAAAAAGTGAACAGCACTGCTCTGGAAGGAAATCGGTTTCATCTGTGCTCCTTTGCAGCAGGAGAAGGAGGGTGACTCAGGATTGGACCACACTAGCGCCTGGCCTATATACGCAGAACAGGATGTTTGAGATTCTTAAGACAGAGCTCACATCCTCATCACTGCTATCTTGGAGCAGAAATGGCCAAACTTGCCCAGGCAACTCATAACCAATTCTTTGTTCCCAAAACTCTGTGCGAAAGATAACCCTGGAAGCAATAAAGGAGTAGGCAGGATTCCCCTCTACAATTCTCCTGTGTCTGTTAAATACTCTCAAAGCTTTATTTTCCCTACTCTCATTACAACTTCAGAAACTCATGGTGAAGAGTAATTCCTCTATATTTATAAGGAAAAGGCCAAAGACTTCTCTGTTCTATGCTTCTTTCTGGCATTACACAGGTTCTGGATAACTGACTGGGATACAAAGAAAAACAACCCAACAACCAAACAAAAACCCAGCACGCATTCGAAAGATCCAACTTTCCTTGAGAAAGTTATTTGAATTACATGTTTTCTGAAGTGGACTGCATTCCAACGGATACAAGGAAACAGTGAATGTAAGTATCAAATGAAGTTATTCAGAGCTACATGAAAGCAGATGGGGATAGCAGTTGCCACTAAAAACTGGTATTCAAGTTATCAGCCATGTGTCCACAGATTTCAATACTGTTGATTACAGTACTGGATAGGGTGTCATATGCCAGGCTCCCCTTTACTGCTTGACTCGTCCACAGAGTACCTTACGGCACTGAGATTCTCATAGAAATTCATATATAGAAACTTCCCCAGCAATGGCATTTTTTGGGAAGGCAGACTTCCATTCTCCAGTTTTGCTCAGCTCTGTTGGCACACTGCTCTCAATAACACAATAGCTGATGACAAACAAGGAAAAAACATGGACACATTGTTTTAGAACACCAGTCTCTGGGGAAAAATTGCTGCACAGCAGCCCAGAAGTCACCTTACAATTGAACCCCCAAACTGCTATTGGCCTTACTTATGTAGAGATCAGAATACAATATGGCAAATTTATGCTCAGGCAAGAAGGCTGGAAGGCTTTCAAAGCTGCAGAGACAAGGTAAGTGACCAGCCATTACATATGTTACAAGATACTTTCTAAATATAATTCCCCTTAGGAGGGATTTGAGATCTCTCAAAACCCTAAAAACGCAATGCACGGCACTATTAGCATGGCAATGGTGTGGTAACTTGAGTTTACATTGCTTGGATGACTTAGAGGTAGAAAAACTCTTTTGGGGTTGGAGAAGAAAACCACTAGCTTTCATGACTCTGTAAGGACTCAGTATGACAGGACTAAGTAACATTTGGGGTGCTAACAGCCCAGAGTATCTTAGCTGGATGCTCTCCTTCATTGCCTTCTGTATTAGACAGGTTACAACCCTGGTAGGATGCTGTGACCTCCAGTATGGCTGGGACAAACTGGCAAGGAAAAGCTGTCGCCTAGGTTCAGTTCCAGCAATGCTGCAGGGCAACTTGCAATTGCCCTTCAGAGATCAGGTTCCCTTCCGCATCTGCTTTATACAAAGTAAAGATATGGGGAAAATAAATAAAAGAAACATCCTGCCTAGCTGCCTTGTCCTGCTCTAAGCAGCAACAAGGATACTGTGTTTGGGAAGTAGGAGCAGAAGACAGCAGAGATGCTAGCACGCGGGGGTGCAGCTGGATGGGAAGAAGTACTGACAGTTACCTCTGGCCAGTAAAACAGATTTAAGATGAGATACCTTTTTTACTGCATTCGTATTTCTGTATTCTGCCCTTACATGTATCACCAGATGGGTTAAATTTGGTAGGTGCAGGAAGAAGTCCTGCTTTCAGTGACTTATCACATTGCCTCTTTTTGTCACGTTATTTCATGTCTGCAGACCTGTGCACAGCCTTAGAGCAGGAGAGGTGGAAAATTATTTGAAGAATATATGGCTATAGCACAGGGGAGATAAAAAGAGCTAGGCAAGACACAGCCTTCATGCAGGAAAAGAAATCTCCTACAGCACAATCCCAGAAATAGGACAGGCCACATAAAAAAGCAAAAGCTAGCTCCATTCTGAAATCATCTCTATTTGGGATGACTGTCTCTGGGTGACTACTCAGCGCCTGCTGCCACATCTGTTTCTCTTGCATGTGATCAGGCAAGTCTGAACAAAAGCCCTGAACAGAAGACTTGCATTCATTGAGAACATCATCTTTTTACAGAGAGCAGCTCCGTTAGGCCATTATACTAAACAAGCATTGAAAGAAGCTTGTAGAAGACCTTTTTCTCCACCATGTTCTGAGCAGAGAGCAGGTTGGAGCACTTAAATGTTTCCTTTCTCATTTGTTTTCATTTAAATAGCTTAAAAGATAATGTTCTGCCTCCTCTCTCTTCATACTTTAGCTTCATTGCAGTTATATAACTGTAACTAGAGGTAGCACTAAACCTATATATGGCACATTGTCCCAGGTGATGGCCTTCAGCATCCACAGATATAGCAATGCTTCTGTACTTACTGTTGCTCACTTGCATTGCTTTGAGGAGCCAGATTCCTTCCTGTAGAATTCCCAGATGGTCATGAAGTTATGTACTAATATCATTAGACAATGTATGTTTTAAAGCAATGTGTTTTGCTCACTCAATCTTTCATCATGCATTAGAGAAACAGAGCATTTTGCTGCTCTGGGGTCTTTGTTTTGGCAAGGGAATTGCTACAAGCACATGAGCTGAGGTAGTGGTCTGGGGAAGGAGAAAAGAAGAGACACTCATTGCCAGGGGTTTGTGCAGATGGACAGAAGGTGTTATAGAGAAGTGGCAAAGGTTAGAGCCATCAAACCTCAGGCTGTGCAGAAGACAAGCCAGAAGAGAATGAAGAGTTCCTTAAATGCAGCACTCTGAAGTCCACCTTTTAATACTGTCAGATTTAGAAACTAATTTTTAGCAACTATATGGAACAAACGCCTAGAAGAAAAGCCATCAATTTAAGTAGTTAAGTTTGAACTGCAAGACGGAGCTGCCTTGTTGGAGTAGGTGAAAGCACAGACAAATTCCACTTATTAACCAAAGTGATTGTTCGAGGGGAGCTGTAAACTGCTGTGGGAGGCACTCACTTTAATAAGTATCTGTACAGCACACAATGACAGGGCCCTGGCTCAGGGTAAGAACAGGCAGCCCATGTCCTGTGCAGCTGGGAGAAAGGGCACAATCTGACTTAGTAAAGATCAGCAGTCTATTGCAAAAGAATTGGGGAAGGGGAAAAGGGAACACCATGCTAGTTAAGATTCATTCCTAAAGGAATTTGGAGGGTGGGGTGGGTGGAAGAGACAAGGTTGCTACCACCAGCCTGTGTTAGCACTAGCTAACCAAGTTTCTTGTTCATTGATTTATTTTCTACCTAGTCTTATAGGCTGAGAGTGAAATCTACATTATTGCAAAGCACAGAACATCATTTACATGTAACAGGAGCTACCAGAGAAGGTGGATGGAAGCAGAAAGGCAGGCAAATGATACAGCAGAGACCATTACAGTTCCACTCACTCGTGGTAAGGTTATTCCATACCATGTAGAGAGACAGTAAAAACCTGGAGAGGTGAATTTTGTTGTAATAGAGGCTATAAACTGAAGCTGTGGCAATAAACACTGTATTTCCAGTATTAAGAACACTCTAGGCTATGATTTCCACATCAGCTAGTACCACCACAGCTACCACATATTACAATAGCTAAAAATACCATCTCTGTTACAAGTCTGTATATATAATTAGATGGTTTAAAAACAGGTACAGTTGGTCACAGGGTAAGTTTAATTCTGATCACAGGAAGACCACTCCATCAGCAGTTTCAACAATCCTACTGTTAGGCGTATGTACAGCCCTGGAGTTCCTAAAAAGCCATGATTCATCACTGATCACTCAGGGATTCCTGCCTATTGCAAAATGATGTGCAAGACAGCAACTTAGTCATCAATTTAAATATACTGGATAAACTTTCTTTACCTTTCTCCAAAAGGCAAGTGAAAAATCTAATTCAAAACAGGATAGTTTTGGTTATCCCGTTTCCTTTAGAGTTCTTCTCCTACCCTTTTTTACTTCAGTGTTATAAGAACTGAACTGATCACATAAGAAAGGCTCTAAGCCAAAAATCCCATTCCAGATTTTCCTTATCTGCAAGTTTTCAGTTCAGAGGGTTACCTCTCAATATTAAGATATTAGAATTGCAGTTCTGATATTACTCTCCATCTCCTGTGGCTCAATTCCCTCCATCTCCCAGCTAAGAAAAACAGTGGGAAATAATTTGGTGATATATTACCCTTGATCTGAAGAGATCGGAGCTTATAAGGAGGAATTTAGGAAACTGAATAAAAGCTGCTGCCATCACTATTTTCTAAACAGAGATATCAAAACTGTTTATACTGCTTCCCTCACCTTGGGGAGAAGAGCTGTCCCCCTACTTTCCAAGGCCACTGTGATTTATCTACTTACCGAGAGCTGGCTGCACCATCGTGCTGCTAGAACACAGTATATTTGGACCAAAGTGTTATAAGAACAGCAAGACTGTGGAAATCTCATTTTTATTAGCCTGTTCTGTCAGGCTCAGGTTTCCTGAAGAGAACAGGGAAATAACCTTATTATCATCCTTTGAGTCAAAGCCTATGTGACTTTTCTTCAAATATTGCTTTAGGGTCTTTGATGAGAAAGCTCTAAAGCAGACATGCAGCAGAAGCTGATGATTAAGCTTTTAATATGGCAACTGGAATACTTCACTCTTAACAACAAACAATGCACAAATGCAAATGCTTAAACTGGAGAGTTGCCCAGCCATTAGGCCAGAGTGGTTTTGGCTGTAGTGCATCTTATCTTATCCTGCAGAGGTTTAAAATTCTTTCCCTAAATCCATTCTTTTTCCTTTTACTAAGCAGTCAGCATCTTGTTCGGGCTCCTGAAGCTGCTGACCCAGTATCTAAGTTGAGAAAGATGCAGGGAGCTTTGGCCTATGATCCATGAAAGGCCAGGCTGAGAACGCTGCTTTTTCTTCTTGATTCACAGTAGCTGAGGTTTGCATAGTGGCATGCGCTTTCTTCTTAATCTTGTTGGGGATATGTTGCTCTCAGCTTGAGCAGCCACATTGGGCAGATTTAGTGAGGAAGCACAGACCACTGCGCAGGATGCAGCTCAGTTTTGCAGACAGCAGCAGCATCTGCACGCAAACCCATTGCTACTTTCTGCCTGCGACAAGCTGGGGGTGCCTGGAGCCCGTTCCCGTGGGCAAAGGGAATGATGAGCAGCCCATGGAAGCGGGAAAAAAAAAGGAGTCCTCCGACCCACCAATAAATAAGTCCTAAACCCTCCTCCTAACCCAACACGCCCAATTTCCACGAGAGCAGCTGTAACCAAGGCCTTAATATTTTAAGCGACGTAAGATAAACCAGAGGTTTAAGGAGCGGCGGAGAAAGGCAGCTCCCTATACCCCAGCATCCCACCCGGCAGCGCAGCGCGCAGGACCCAGCCCTTTCTCGTGGCACCGGGCCGAGACGCAGCGCCATCCGCCCGGGGAACGGGGCCTCCCCTCGGGGAACGGGGCCTCCCCGCCCGCCCGCCTGCCGCTGCCGCAGGAAGATCCGAGCTCACGCACTAACCCCACAATGGAGACGACGGCGGCGGCCACCATCAGATAGTTGGTCTGGTAGTAGAGCAGGTTGCTGACCACCCGGTTGTTCCATTTCGAGATGTCCTTGAAGTCGGGCCGGGCAAAGCGGTCCGAGCCGGGGAAGAAGTCGTCCCAGGCCCGCAGCGGCGCCACCTGCACCTCCATGGCTGCCGGCACGCCCCGCCGCGCAGGCCTAAGAGCACAGCGGCACCGCCCCGGGGCGGCCTCGGCTCTTCCTTCGCCCGCCGCGGAGAGTGAACGTCGTGGAAACCGCGCAGGAGCGAGCAGCAGCGCAAGCGAGAGGCGTACGTAGCGCTGCCTGTCCAGGAGAAACAGCTGCTGCCGGCAGTGGCCGCTGTGTGGTCATGGGATCGCGGCACGGTTTGTGCTGGGAGGGACCTTAAAGCTCATCCAGTTTCCACCCACCTTCCACAAAAGCCGGTTGCGCCAAGCCCGTGTCCAACCTGGCCTTGAGCACTGCCAGGGCTGGCGCAGCCACAGCTTTCCTGGGCACCCTGTGCCAGCGCCTCAGCACCCTCACAGGGAAGATTTGGTTTTTCTAACATACAATCTAAATCTCCTCTCAAGTCAGTTTCAGGTAGTCCTTCTCTACATGTCCTTGTCAAAAGCCCCTCTCTAGCTTTTTTATCGGCCCCTTTAAGCACAGTGAAGCTGCTCTAAGGTCTCCCCAGAGCATTCCAGGCTGAAGAGCTGAAGCCCAGCTCCCTTAGCCTGTGCTCTCTCACCATAGCAGAGGTGCTTCAGCCCTTGAAACACCTCTGTGACCTCCTCCAGACTCACCCCAACATTGTTTCCTCAGAAAAACATGACATTCATTTAACATTCAGTGACAGACCCAGTTCACATCCTCTGTTGGGAGCCGAGCATGGAGGACAGGGGGCCATGGAAAGGCTGCTCCAGCCAAGGGGGCACTGGGGGGATGTCAAGCCATCGCAGGGTGGTCCTGTGATGGGATGATTGTGCCCTAACCCCTCTGGCTTTGAAGGGGAGGGTCACTGCCAGCAGACGCAGTGGCTTGAACCCCATCAGTCCATGCAGAACAGTTGCTCCTTCAGCTTTCACACTCCACCGGCCCATCTGCCTCCCACCCAGCGCTTGGAGGCCACTCCTTGCATTAGCTGCGGGATCCCAGGCTTCTGCATGCAGCCTCTGGTTGATGCAGCCCATGGACAGGACTCTGCCCGGGGAGCGCTGCGCGGCGAAAGCTATCTGATAACGCAGCTTGGGTGCAGGAGCCACCCGGCCAGGCAAAGGCCACGTTCGGTCTCCGGTCTTCCCATGGGCTTTAAAGCGCCGCGATCACCACACACGTTTTGTCCCTGAGAATGCCGTCCAGAGCTCCCAGGAAGCAGCGGGGATATGGGCGTCGGGAGAGTCTTGGAGACCCAGGGCCAGGCGCTTGGGACCGAGGGATGGAGGGAGGGAAGTGGCGGCGTGGGGCAGGTGTGACCGGGGCTGCCCGCTCTGCACCTCGGGGCCCGGGGGTACCCCGCCTGGTTGCTATGGCGCCCAGGGCGCTCTGTCCTCCTCCCCGACTCTCTAGGCCTGCAAGCGCGGCTGCGCAGTGGGGAAGCACCGCCCATCGGGGCGCCGCGGGGCAACGTGGGAAGCAGAGGGAAATATGGCGGATAGCGAAGAACCGTAAGTGCCCTGTATGTGTGTGCTTGGCCGCCCCTTTCCCCGCTTCCCGGGGACGGGTGGGCTCCGGGGTCCCCTCTCTCTCTTCTCCGGTCTCTGTAGCGCGATACTGACCCTTCTTTTATTCTCTCTCTTTTAGGGAGAAGAAAAGAAGGAGGCTAGAGGAGCTGCTGGCGGATGGGTTAGTGCGGGGCTGCGGGTGAGCGGGCTCCCGGCCCGGGGCAGGGGCAGGCAGCGCTTGCTGAGGGGTGGCTGCTAGGTCAGGGTGAGCCGCAGCCCCGCAGGAGAGGTGTGGGCTGGGAGGAGGCTGCGGGTTAGCTGCGGGGCCCGATGGAGGGACGCTGGCTGGGGCGACCGTGCGTGAGCGGCCCGGGGCCCCGCGGTGAAGGGAGTTGGAGGAGAGGTGTTAGAGGGGCCAGAATGAGGAAGGGGGACGCGAAAGGGCGCTTGAATAGCAAGGACTGGGGAAGAGGAATCTACCTGGGGAGAGGACCAAGGGGCTCACCCGGAGTGGGGATGGGAATCGCGGGCTTGGAGCTTGGCATGAGTAAAGGCTGGTGTGCTGGAGAGCTTTGTGACAGGAGTGGGAAAAGCTGCATTGCCTGTCAGGGACCTGGGGAGGGCCTCTAGGCTAGAAGCAGGTGACTAAATTTTGGCTGAAAATTAAAAGTTCTGGCTACGGAACAGTTGCCTCTGCTTATTAAAACCCTAAATTCTATGCATCTGTCTTAACAGCCTTGAAAACTAATGCTCAGTAATCTTTAACCTCATCTGCTTCCATCCCTTAACTGTTCCCTACCATCTGCTTGTGTCCCTCTTCCCAGAGATCACAAAGCAGACCTGCCTGTCTGAGCAGTGGACTCACAGGCAGTGCATGTGTGTGTTGGGGTGAGGGTCACAAAAATCCCTGTGCATGTTGGATGGGGAGGGGTGCATGCCAAGTCCCTCATACACATGGAGCTTTGGAGATGGGAAGGGAAAGTCTGGGCCTAAAGCAACAGAAGCACTGTGCTGCTCTGATATATTAAACAAATTGTCAAATTAAAGTAATTCAACAAAATAAACAAGATTTTTTTAAGCTCTCATAACAGATACCTGGTAATGCTGTAACAACACCAACATGAACGCTTTAGAAACCTGTCTCTGAAGTTAAACATAAAATCTCAGGTGGAGATGTTTTTCTGATCTCCACGATGTCCAGCCCTGTAAAAAACCAAACTGTAGTCTAATCACAAAAATGAAGCTAGAGCTTGCCATTTTATCACTTATAAAGGAAAAGCACATCTAAAGGGAGTACTACTGCTTAATAGCTGTTTATATGTACTATATAAAAGGATAAAAATAGTTAATGTCACTAAGCACCACTTCTGCGGTTGTTTCCAGAAAAGAATTATAATATAATCCATAGAAGCAATTGTTGTGATGTGTGTTGGCCAATTTTATTTGTATAAGATATTAATGTATCCTGCAAACATTAATGTATCCTGCAAACGGATGNTTAATGTCACCAAGCACCGCTTCTGCAATTGTTTCCAGAAAAGAATTATAATATAATCCATAGAAGCAATTGTTGTGATGTGTGTTGGCCAATTTTATTTGTATAAGATATTAATGTATCCTGCAAACATATTAATGTATCCTGCAAACGGATGAGCTCAGGGTTCAGCAGAGAAAGTGCTGTATTTATTCACACTGTCTCCCATGATGTGAAATATGTGTATTTTCACATTATTGTGGAAACCGGGGAAGATTCAGAAGTGCAAGTCAGAGGTCAAAAGACCTTTATGATATGAAATAAATCTTTTAGATCTTCAGCTGNGATCTAGAGAAAGTGCTGTATTTATTCACACTGTCTCCCATGATGTGAAATATGTGTATTTTCACATTATTGTGGAAACCGGGGAAGATTCAGAAGTGCAAGTCAGAGGTCAAAAGACCTTTATGATATGAAATAAATCTTTTAGATCTTCAGCTGTTAATTCAGTCACTTACCTGAAGCCAGCAGTTAATGAGGAATGAATTCAGTCTGCAATCAAAACACAGGCAAATTATGATGTATTTATTCCTGCAGTTCAGTGAAGTTTCCCGTGTTACTGAAATTCTTGCAAAACTAATTGCCTGTAAATTAGAGTCACACTGGACATACTGTGTTACCCATCTTCTGAATTCTGTGAGGATAAAGGCACTCATTGTCTACATGTTTTTACTACATTTTCCTTCTGAGATAAGTCACCAGGAAGTAATAATAAGTTCTAAACATTACCCAATAGTTATTGATCCGAATGTTCTTCCTGTTACTTCAGAGGAGGAAGCAAATAATGCACCTTATCAATGATGACACAACCTTTCATACTTCATAAGCTCCTTTGTAACAAGCTTAGGTTTTTATTAACATAGAATGTAATTGTACATACACATTGAGCGGTGCTCCCATTTAAAAAGGGAAGTGTGCTGCTTTAAGAAAGGGCTTGTTCTGTGTAGATGATGATCTTATGTTAGAAAGTTGCTTATGAGAGCTGATGTTGAACTATTCCAATTAGTCTCTGAAGAGTTTAAATTTATATACTGCTAAAAGTGACCTGCAAAAGCAGAAAAAAGGGTAGATTCTTACTTTTGGTGATACTCATTTAAATTAACTGTGAAGACTCAGTGGCCAGTGTTGGAGCATTTTACTGTTTATTCAGTGCCTCACAATTCTGGTCACACACTGATAATTCTAAATATGGTTTATGAACTTCAAAAATCTGTCAAAAAAAGGATATGGGACTTGACTTGACACCTTCAAAATGTAAAGGGACAGCCTCTTTTTCTGTGTCCTCTTTAAATAAGAGGGAAATTAAAGCAAAAAGGCTAGACCCTTTTTTCACTTCAGGTCAACTTTTACTAGTAAAAGCAGAATCAGTAAGGTGTATTGAAATGCCTGTGGTTTTCCCCTCTATGCGTATTTGTATTGTTGCTTTCTAGTTCTGCAGATAAAACCCACTCATGCAAATGTTCATGTGCATAACTTACGTGCACAAAGAATATGCAGATACGTTTGTATGAATGGTCAATAATTTAGGTATTTTTAAGCAATATAAAGAAATCATTTTGGAGGTGTGGCTTTTTTTCTATGATTTTGCAGCTGAATTTACTGTGTTCTGTGCAGAATGGCTGTTGATGGTGGGTGTGGGGACACTGGAGACTGGGAAGGTCGCTGGAACCATGTAAGGAAGTTTCTTGAGCGATCTGGACCATTCACACATCCTGATTTCGAGCCAGGCACTCAAGTGAGAAACACTTACTTTAAATAAATCTGTAGTGTGTGTTGCAAACTAATGTAAAGTTTCATTAATTGGTCACCAGCAGTGTATGAATACTAAAATTGCATGAAAAGCTTGTGTTTAATCAGTTGAACATTATGGTTTTAGAAGAACTTGTATTCTTTTCATAAGCTTGTGTTTCTGAATTGCACACTGTCAACTACAAGCTTGCTGCCATTGTATATAAAAATGTATAACAACAAATGAATTATGCTCTGTCTTTTGAGAAATAGCAGCATTTGTCTCTCTGTTTTGAAATAATTAGATACAGTAAGGAATTTCTTGTACTTAAAGAGGGAATTAAGGTTAATATGAATGCTTAAAGAATTGGGAAAGATGTTTAGTAAGGAAAAGCAAAATCTAGGCTGTTTAATGTATTCCTTCTGCTTTCCTTTCTTGGTACATTTTGATTCAGAGCTTACAGTTGAATGTATTTTATTTTTACCTTTTTAATGTACTGTTCCATTATTCACTAGTTTGACACTGGGGTCTAGTAGAACAATCCATTGAAAGCAGTTGTATAGTTAAAAAATCAATTCCTTTTGAGCCAGCAATGTTGTTTATCTGTTTATATTTATTTTGTGTTATATGGAATCATAGAATAGAATAGTTAGGGTCGGAAAGTACCTTAAGATCATCAAGTTCCAATCCTCCTGCCATGGCCAAAAAAAAGAAAACAAACAAACAAACAAAAATAACAGGTTTTTTGCCCTCTGGTTTTAATAGTGGCGGTGAGGCAGGGGGACCCCTCTTTGCCGGTGTCTGCCCCATATGGCCGCCAGCACTGTCCCTGGGCTCACCTGTTCACACCCTGGTTCCTCATCCTCTTCACAGTCTGCAAGGGGTGGGCCCAGCCCGACAGAGTCTGCCCATCCCCAGGGACCCATCCCGGTCCCAGGGGTCTATGTGAAGCCCAGGAAGGTGAGTTGCAGCAGCAGGATGGCATCTATGATGAGCCTGGCACATGGCCAGACAGGGAGGGAGTGTCGGCTGAGCAGAAGGTGCAGCTTGCAGTGGCTGTCAACAGCCACGCTGAGCAGGGCACCCTTGTTCCCTGCCAGCAGCTCCCATCCCTGCTGGCTCTCAGGGACAAAAGCCATGTCTGTCACCACAATGCTATGGGCCTCCTTGACATAGTACAGCCTCTGCAGTGAGAAGGATTGCAACAGAGCCTGTCACCATGCCTAGTCCCAGGAAGGGACCTGAGTCACTTATGCAGAGGGAGGAGATGACTTCAGTGCCATAGGGCTAGGTGAGCAGTGGCAGGAAGCGCTTCTGATCCCACTTGGTCAGGTAGCAGGGTGGGAGGCAGCACTCCTGCTTGCGGGGCACCTGAGCAGTGAAGAGCGGCAATGGCCCAGCATTGTCCTCCACTGCCCCAAGCCTTGTCAGGGATGGTGGGCAGGTTCTCGTTCCAGCACAGCCCCATCATCAGCTGGTCCTGCTGCCACACACAGCACTGGAAGTCCCATCCTGCCATCACCACCTTCTTGTCAGGGCTCAGCGCTGTATCTTTGATCTCTCTGTCATGGGCTTTGAACTCCAGTGTCTTCTTCATGCTGGAGAACTCCCAGAGGCGGAGGGATCTTTTATATCAGTAAAGTATTTGGAGGAAGAGAATATCATCTCCTTAAATGGAAAAATAAAGGTGGAACTTGCTTTTTTCATGGCCAATATCAGTAATGATACATCAAAGGTCTTGCTTTTCTGTAAGCTTGGATGTAGAAGTTGTGTGAACTCAATAGCACATTAAAAGTCTGATATGTGATTAGCCCTGCAAGCACAAACTGTTTCGTTGGTAGAAGTTGTTTCATGTGAAACTTTTATTTGGCACTGAAAATGTACAGTAACTCATTTGTAAGGGTAATGAACTAAAGGACAAATTGTGCTTTTTCATATTTACTGTATTAATATTTTGGTTTTTATTTTCTACAGGCTCTTGATTTTTTGTTGAACACATGTAAAGTGCTGGTTATTGGAGCAGGAGGATTAGGATGTGAACTCCTGAAAAACCTGGTAATTACTCAATTTTCATCCTTTGTGTCTTACAGTCTTTTTCCCTTGAGTAAGTTATATTTTCTACTTTGTTAATTTGTCTTTTTTGATTGTATGTAGCTACTAAATCTCTTAAGTTCTAATCAAAATATATAAAATACGTGATGACACAGGCAATAAGCTTACAGAATGCACCTTGACAGAAAGCTTAGAAGGTGGTAGTCAAATATGTTGCGTATTACTTGGCTATCCTAAACCTTGTTGTGGAAGACAACACTGTGCTCTTTGTGAAGTATAGACAAAGTTCATTTGCAGCCTTAGATATGGTCCAATGTTGTCAATTTTCCCTAATTACTGGATCTAGGAAGATGAAGTAAACTAAGAACAAACCAGCTCCTAACGATACAAGCGGGTGGTGTTTGGGATACAATAGTGTCCAGTTTTCAGCAGTAACAGTTATTTTTCTTCCTAGTAGCCTGATACTAGCTAAAATGTTTCTTTTCAGATGAAAAGTAATGTTTTAGACTGCCCTAAGCAGCTGGTACAACGTTTAGTATTAACAGTTACAGTTGAACTTAATTCCAGTTTATTTTACATCTTTGGATTCAAAGTGATGTTTGAATTGCTGGAATTATTTATGTTCTTTCATAGTGAGATGGGTAGAGTCAGACTGACTGCCTGTGGTGACCTGCCCAACTCTGGAATCCATTTGGCCTTCCTGAGCACTGGCTTTCAGGTTTTCCAGTTTCTCAGAATCAGTAAATTAGAAGTTGTCTGCAGAGCCTTATCCCTCAGAGGGACATATGTATAGCTGAATTCAGCCTATATAATAGCAGCTTTATTGAGCCAGACGAAGATACAATATCCTGTTGGAAATGGCTAAGGAGGAATACAAAATAGTGTAAGAAGTGAGAAGGAATATTACAGTACTTCCTTGGTGTATGGATTACCAGAAGGTATTCTCTAGTTTTCTTACTATGGTGTTAGTTCATGATGGATTCACTACGTGTTTCAAAAAGCAGTTTTTAAGCATATAAAATGCAGTTACGGGATTGTGTACAGTCAGATATTTACCCAATAAATGTGCATGTATTTAATTGTCTTATAAATGTTTCTATCCTCACAGGCACTCATATTTATCAATGTGTCACTGTTACCATACTGTTTGAGTTTGATAGTTTAGACTAGTACTGTACATTTCTATGGTTGTATATAATAAGAAGAATTTCTGTCCTTATGAATTCCATAGAAAAATGTGTGGATTGCTATAATAACTTACCATAAAATAAGTTCTTAATTTATGCTAACAGTTGTGCACTTTACTATAGAATTTATGTACTGCTAGTTCAGTATTTGCACAGCCTTCCTCCAGACTTGAGATCCATGATAAATCAATAGCCTCATTTAAAGTCAGGCATCCCAGATCCATTAACTTAGGGGTTTTACAGTTCCAGCACTTACATGTGCTCTTATTCTGGTTGCTGGTTTGCTACTGCGGTGCTTGAGCAAGATTTTACTTGGAGAGACTATGACAGCTCCAAGACAGTTTCTTTCTTTGGGAATTTAGTCCTGGTGAATTTAACCTCAGCCTAGAGCTCCTGTTTGACGTGTTCATTGAGACATAACAAATTCCGTCTGTTGACAGCTTGTTGAGATGGAGGATTTGTACATAATAAGGAACTTCATAAGTCTGCTGTGTGTGCATAATTCCCATCAGTACAGTTTTAAGTTACCATGATTTATTTTTATGATTTTCAGAACAGTAAGCAAATCTAGATTCTGTTCATATGTACTCATGTCTCTGGGACAATGAACCTAAGCTTTATAAAGACTTTATATTCTGATGCCCCACGCTCACTCTTCTTTTAGCAGGCTCTCCAAGTCTGCTTTGATAATACTGAACAAAAGCTGAACATTTATCAAGGAAACAAAATGCTCTGAGTCAAGGGTATCCAGTATAACAGAGAGAGAGTCTTGCTGCTTTTCTTATAGAATCAGTTTCTATTCTGGAGGACTTCAGTCCTATTGTTCACTTGTTTAATCAGTTTTCCAATACAGCATTTTCAATGCTTATTATGCATCAGGTGGCTTGGTTTATTCAGAAAATGTAAAAAAGTCTGAAAGTCTTTATTATATAACAAGATTGGGTCTTAAAGGAAAATGTGTAAGGTACAGGACTTGAATTTAAGTCACTTCAGAACATCACAACACATTTCCTATCTCTAAACCCAGTGGTTTACATCATTTATTTCACTTCAATTACAATTCACATAGTCTTTTTGTGTCTGACGGACATTATTTTATCAGATCAGACCTGCAATCCAATTTTAAGACAATTTTACTTCAAAGTTACTTGCCCACTTTGGTGATGGACTGCATGCAAACGGAGATCAGGCAGAGCCTCTGCCAGAGGTTCAGTGTGTTCTTTGATAGGGAGGGAACTTTATGTCTTTGCATTCACTTATTTTGTGATTTGAAGGTGGATATGTCAGACTCATTTGTGCCAACTGTGAAAATAGTGAATGTTGAAAACCTTAACATTTTAGAGGAATTAAACTTTGGGTTTCTCTTCCTGCCAAGCTATGGTATTTCTTCAAATCCTGCACTTTCTTCCCCATAATAAGGGCTTTTGATTTACTCCAGTTGTGAGGGAATACTGCAAATTACCCTTATGGATCAGCTTATTGTTGGCTTCCCTGTGTTATGACTAGCATAAAGCAATATTTTGTTCAATGGAACATTGTCTTTGATCATTGAAATGTGGCTAATTCCATCTGTGTAAACATCAGCATTCCTAACCCAACAAAGGATATTCTTTTAACAAAGAGCAACGATATACCTGTCTGCATAGGGAATGAAGAGAAAACAGGTTTGTACCCCTAAAGGTTGTTTCTTTAGCATGTGGAGTGAATTTTGTAGCACTGTAAGCATTTCATTTCCTGTTAAATGAAGTTTGCACTCCCTTTTCACAGGCACTGTCTGGCTTCAGACACATCCATGTTATTGATATGGATACTATAGATGTTTCTAATCTGAACCGACAGTTTCTGTTTCGGTAAGTGATATTTTCACTATTCAACTTTTGATTTTTTAAATGTACTTAAAATATGTGAATATGATCATTAATTTGTTTGAACAAGATATCATTAAAGGTTACTGAACTTTCATATCACAATAATATTCATCATTAACTAAATGTTGTGTGTGATGCCTTCTTGTTCAGGGGTCTGTGTTGTGAAGAAAATTAACATGGGTTCCTTACCATTCAGATACAGCTAATGACTAATGAAAAAGTGACACCATCGAATAATGCACACAGATTTACATACCAATCTTTCTGGTGCCCTTTTCTTCCAAGCTAAGTGAAAAACTGTATAGTTTAGTATTGATAACCATAGTTACATGGATGTATTTAAATAACAAGTTCTTATATCTGATGCTTTACAGGAATGCCTTGATTAGGGCAACTTGATTTAGTTGAAGATGTCCCTGCTTAGCACAGGGGGTTGGACTAGATGGCTCTTGAAGGTCCCTTCCAACCCAAATTATTCTATTGTATATGAAAAAGTTAATAATAAATAAATTGTCCTCCAGTAACAGTTAGCCATTTAATTCTGTATTGCAATGCACAGAGTCTGGAAAGATTGAATCTACTAAAAAATGTGTTTGAAATTGCTTGATTTCTTCCCAGTCCGAAGGATGTTGGGCGACCAAAAGCAGAAGTTGCAGCAGAATTCCTAAACAACCGCGTTCCCAACTGCGCTGTCGTACCGTATCCTTTTGTAGGGAAGTAGTAGCCCTGAAAGCTTCAAAAAACCTAGAAAACTCTGTAGGTGGTAAGACTATCTAAAGTAATTTGCAGCCATCCTCTCTTTTTCATACTATAAAGAACAGATTCATTCAGGTGGTGATTAGGAATTCTTTCTCAGTGATATTGGCAAACAGCACTGGGGAAAGAAGACTAAGCTTTAAGAAACTCTTTTGTATGTTTCCTTCTACTGAGTCCTTTTATTCAAATACAGTATTCAAATTTTCACTGAAATATTAAAGTATCAGGTTTATTCATCAGTCTTTTGAGTATGCACTGGTAGCAGACATTAGTTTATAAACATGGAGCAGCACTTACTGATACAGGACTTTGTGAGAGCACATGTTTAGAGCTTCCTAGTTTGCCTACTGAACTTTCTCCTCTGTGAACTGTTATGTTGTGTCTCTTTTGGTTTTTTTTTCAGATGCCACAGATTCAGCTGTGGGAATTTTCAATCTTAATTTTATATGCTAATTTTTGTAACAAATAGTAACAAATTAGACAATGTTTTTGCTTTAGAGTAGCAAATAGAAAACAGTAAACTCATCTACTTTGTAAATATATTCCTTTACTGGCTTACATTCAGATACTTTAAAAAGATTCAAGACATGGATGAAAGCTTCTATCGACGTAAGTGGTATTTGTTTCCCTGCCAAACATGCACTGGTCCTGTAGGGAAACCTGGCAGTTGTTGCTGCAGTCTAAACACCTACTTTTCCTGGTGGTTAGATAGCTAACTACTTTAGACTTCTACAGTATACTGGAAGTAGAAGTATGAAGTATTGGTTCTGTTGATAGACTAGAGGGAATGAATGCCATCCAGAGGGACCTTGATACACTTGGTAGGTGGGCTGATGCCAGCCTTATAAAGTTTGACCATGCCAAGTGCAAGGTTCTGTGTGTGGGTATGAGCAATTCCAGGCAGAGCTACAGGTTGGGCAGAGAAGAGATTCAGAGCAGCCCTGCGGAGAAGGGCTTGGGGGTGTTGGTTGATGAGAAAATGAACATGAGCTGACTGCAGTGTGCGCTTGCAGCCCAGAAAGCAACCGTATCCTGGGCTGCATCAAAAGGAGCGTGACCAGCAGGTCGAAGGAGGTGATCCTGCCCCTCTGCTCTTATGAGACCTCACCTGGAGTATTGTGTGCAGTTCTGGTGTCCTCAACATCAAAAGGACATGGAACTGTGGGAACAGGTCCAAAGGAGGACCACGAGGATGCTCAGGGGGCTGGAGCATCTCCAGTATGAAGACAGGCTGAGAAAGTTGGGGCTGTTCAGCCTGGGGAAGAGAAGGCTGCGTGGAGACCTCCTAGCAGCCTTCCAGTATCTGAAGGGAGCCTATAGGGATGCTGGGAAGGGACTCTTCATTAGGGACTGTAGTGACAGGACAAGGGGTAACGGGTTAAAACTTAAACAGGGGAGGTTTAGATTGGATCTAAGGAAGAAATTCTTTCCTGTGAGGGTGGCAAGGCACTGAAATGGGTTGCCCAAGGAAGTTGTAAATGCTACACCCCGGTGGTGTTGAAGGCCAGGTTGGACAGAGCCTTGGGTGCCATGGTTTAGTGTGAGGTGTCCCTGCTTCTGGCAGGGGGGTTGGAACTGGATGATCTTAAGGCCCTTTCCAACCCTAACTATTCTATGATTCTATGAAATAGACAAATGCATCTGTAATATAGGGAATCTAAGGGAGATAGTTAAACTGCAGTAAGTTCCTCTGGACTGTTATGAACAGAATATTTTGCTTGCCTTAAGAAGTATGATTTAGTGTGGGCTTTAAATAATATACTCTTTTTCCCTCTAGAATTTCATATTATTGTTTGTGGGCTGGACTCTATAATTGCCAGAAGATGGATAAATGGCATGCTGGTAAAGTCTTCAGTCTTTTTAAAGTCTTTTTTCTTCAGTCTTTTTTAAAGCCTGGTTATTGCTTGAGTATAGCTAACTAGAATTGAGAGATTTGGATAGAATGTGTCATTAGAAGGAAATGAGGGCTGTTGAAACTTCACCTTTCTGTATCTGTTTCTGTTTTCTTTTGTCTTTGTGAACAGGATACAATGTATGTTTTCTTAGCTACCTTTTTCTTGAGGAGTGTTAGATAACATTTGTGCAGTGCCCTGCAGGGATAGTTTCAAATTTATATCACGTTTGTGTGGCCTTGTGCAGTCAGCTTTTGAAACGCATAAGAGGGGAAGTTCCACAGCTTCTCTGCATGCTCTCATTGTGAACATTTGGGTTTTTCTCATTAGCCAAACAGTACTTACTGTGCTGAAAATGGTAAACGTCATCTTTTAGAGCCCTGGTGCTACACAGTAGTAGAAGGCTTGATTATGTACCAGTATCTACAAAATAAAACAAAAACCCAACAAAACAGCAAACCAATAATTAATACCCCAAATCCTTCAAACCATTTAGTCATTTGTTTTGGTATAGTATAAGGGGAAAACAGCATTTATTGGGGGGTAAGGGAGGAGGAGGGTGAAGGTGGTTGATCAGATCCTGTGCACTTATAAGTAGTGTCTTATACGCTATGTGCTCTTATAATAAACTGTATATTAAGCATTCAGCCTTGTGGTGTACTATTAAGAATGACATTTTTAGGGTTTTTTTTTTCCTCCCTGCAACTTGTTAGAAAACCAAAATCCAACAATCCCCCTTTCTCCCCCCATTTATTCATTAGATGTCATTTTTACACTATGAAGATGGTGTACTGGATCCGAGTTCCATCATACCTTTAATCGATGGAGGGACAGAAGGTTTTAAAGGAAATGTTCGTGTGATTATTCCTGGTATGACAGCCTGTGTTGAATGCACGCTTGAGCTTTACCCACCACAGGTAATTGCAACCAGTGATACTTCCCTTCTTTATAGAAAGAAATATAGCTTATTTCTTTTCCTAGCACTATACATAATGTATTACACACTTTCTCCTGGTTTTCCTCCCCTGCCCACACCAGGTGAATTTTCCCATGTGTACAATTGCGTCTATGCCCAGGCTACCAGAGCACTGTATTGAGTATGTCAGGATATTGCAGTGGCCCAAGGAGCAACCTTTTGGAGGTAATGAGTATATTGCACTGGTGCTAAACTGACATTTCTCTTTTTAACTGATTTGTTTTGAGTTAGGTATACACAGCTACTTTTAATAGAACAATCCTACCTTTAACCTTAGGTAGCTCATTGTTGTAGTCAGTCTGAGCTGGCGATGGAGTTTCTCTGCTCAGACTCGCTTTCAAGTTCCACATTTGTTCATGTGTTTCTCTCTGTCATACTGCACAGTCACTTTCCTGATTCAAAATGTAACTTCTAACAGCTCTATAAATCTGCAAAGTTAAGATAGTTTGTGTATAGAATGTGTTAGAATTTACAATGTTCGTAGAAATGGTATTTGTTTAAAGTATCAAGTTTTAATAGCTTAATGGGGTGTTCATTTTAACCTTGATGACAGGTATTTTTTTTAGACAAAAAGAACATTTCTAAAGAATTCTTATGACTAAATTATTTGTAAATTCTTAACTCTGCTGTAGAAGGTGTTGCGTTGGATGGAGACGACCCTGAGCATATCCAGTGGATTTACCAGAAGTCATTAGAAAGAGCATCACAATTTAAAATTAAAGGTGTCACATACAGACTCACCCAAGGTAAGGGTATGGCATTTCACTGAGTTTATGGCATTTGCAATAAGTCTGGATTAGCATTGTTTGTGTTTATTATGACTAAGTTGGCAGCTCTGCTGAGAAAGAAATAGTTCTTTTCTCCCTTAACATCTTAAAACAGAAACAAGCAGCTTGTTTCCTGTACCAGCACAAATATTATGATGATGAATCAGATGTTTAGGCATTTGTGATGAATCAGAGGAACTTAATCGGGACAAAACTGAACATTTTTTTTTGCCATTTTATTTTTAGCCTGGAGCAGCTCCATGGTTTACATTACACTGTGACCACTTTTGCTGGGTCAAAGAGTAGGAGAATGAGATTGCTTATTTTAGCAAGAACGACATTTTATGCCACTTTAGGCTGGTTAGACTATAGCATCTATTCTTCACTGCTGTGCATGCCTCTGTTCAGGTACAGATGCAGATGCAGAATGCTGCCTCTCATTAAGCAGTTTAAACAGTAACCAAATAGAAAAGAAGTGAAGAATCTCATACAGCATCTCCGGAATTTGTAATAACTTCTGTTTGTTGGCTTGTAGTACTGAGAATACATTTGAAATGCTGAGCTTGAAATGCCACACTTGAACTTCATGTGTGTGCCTTTCTATCAGGAAAGGACAAACTGGTTGTTGTGTATCTTCCTCAGATTCCCCCTAGTGTATTGCAGGTAGTCATTGTCTTTGCAGCAGTTTATACTGGCTTCTCTAGTAGTATTTTTTTGGTACAGATAAATGTGAACTCCAGTTATTAAATATAATGTGCATGCACATGGCAGCATGGTTTTCAGCGTTTGAAGGTGACTTAATTGTAAAGTACATAGAAGAAAGAAGGCAAAGATAAAAGCTTTGTGCATGTTTTCTCAGGTATGGAGGGGACAAGTCAATAATGAGAAGGCAGAGGAACTTCAGATTACTTAGAAATTCGCTATGTTTTGGCAGGCCTGAGAAAGAGTGAACCTGCTTGTTCCTGGTGGAGAAACTTGTATGCATAAGAAATCTTGCTTCATATTGGTGTATAGCTGTTTAGCTGGATGGAAGAAGAGTTGGCTACAGATGCCAGTATAGTTTGGCAAGCCTGTTCTTGCAGAAGGAATTCCAAACTCAAGTATCTTTCCTTCCTGCATCTTTCCAGTTAAGCAAGACTAGAACTGGGTTTGAAATTAATTTTCAGTGGTAAATACAGAATACTTGGTTTTAGAATTAGGTTATTAGTTCTCTTTATGCAATACCTTATTTTTCTCAATGTGTTTGCTCCATTCCTAAAATAAGGAAACGTCCAAATACTTGAGCAACATGCCATCATACCTTATTGTTACAGAAGCTCCTGGAATGCTTAAAGTACTTTTGGGTACACCCTTCTGTAATTATTCTGGCTAAAAAGCCATACCTCAGTTGTCTCTCTGTCCTTGGAAAAGACAAAGCTGTATGTTTTGTTTTCACAGGGGTGGTTAAACGAATTATTCCAGCAGTAGCTTCTACAAATGCAGTAATTGCAGGTACGCTACAAGAACTCATTTCATTTCTGCTTTACACACTTTATGAAGTTTTGCAAGGCAATAGTTTGGAATTGAGAACTTTTTTAATGAGTTTGATTTATTTTTACGGTCTCATTTCTGTTTTCCACAGAGTATGTGACTATAAATTTTAAACTTGTGTATGACTCTGGGAGTGATCAAAAGCATTTAAGAATGGGAAAAAACCCCACAGTATATCACCTTAATGCTGAATCTATTGTATTAATACATAGAACTACCAGCTACCTTCAGATGTTTATTTTTCTCTTTACAAATTGTTGTACTTGATTTACTTCTTGTCACTTTTGGCACATCTCTGTGCACTGATGTCTCTGTATGTTCTGAGCTGGAATGAAGAAACTTGTTTTTTTCCTCATTGCAGCTGTTTGCGCCACTGAAGTTTTTAAAATAGCCACAAGGTATTTCATTTCTTATTAATAACTTACATGATTTCTAACATAATGGCACATAGTAACACAAACATATTTGTCATTACAGTGCATACATTCCTCTTAACAACTACTTGGTGTTTAATGATGTGGATGGATTATACACTCACACATTTGAAGCTGAGAGGAAGGTTAGTGCTGTTAAAGTCTTGCAGGGTCGTTTCCTTGACTTCGATCTTTATTGAATTTAGACAGTGTGTCTATTTCTGAAACCCAATATTGAACTGCTTCACCTCTAGCATTGAATAACTGTATTTTAAAAGTAGAAACTACAATGTTACTTGTCTGATATTTCTCCAGAGCATTGTTTTTAGTTTGTAGGAATTTCTGTTCTGTTAAATTTTCTGTGGTTCTGGGGTCTAAGAGTGATGACAGGGGTGGTCTGTCCATGCAGAGTGGCAGGGCTGTTTACCTGCAGATAAATGGATGTTTTATTTGGTATCCTGATAATGAAACCTTTTCTTCTACCTATCAGTTTACCAAAAACTATTACATAGCGTATGTAATAAATAAATATTTAACTTTTGCATGTTAGCCAAAGTTTCTTAATATTTGGAAAAGTAGCTTCTGGTATAGGGAGGTTCTTCAGACAGCTGTTTCTGGTGTCTGCTGGTGCGACATGGGAGTATTGACTGTTTCTGCTGTGCTACCTGTGGTATTACGTGCAGAAGAAACAATATTTGACTTTACTGAAAGTGAATCCTGAAGACTTCCCTTGTCACATGGGAAATACGGCTTACAGAATAAGAGACACAATCTTAAGAAGACTCATAAGCAAATCTTCCCCAAAAGAGGTTGTGACAGCAATTGATTTGTATGTTTGTAGTATTAAATTTTATGTCAGATGAGATTTATAGTTCATAAATACTTTGTTGCTGTTGGGAGCCAGTCAAACAGTGACAGACCTGACGAGGAACTGGGTTTTGTCACTAATACCTGCAGCAGTATTAATATTTCTAGAGATAAAACCCCACAAACACACAAATAGTTTTGAGACCTTACTAGCAGCATTTTTCAAACACTAATGTAACATGCATTCCTGTGCAGGAGAACTGTCCAGCTTGCAGCCAGCTTCCCCAAAACATAGAGATTTCCCCATCAGCTAAACTGCAGGAGATCTTGGATTACTTGACAAATAATGCTTCATTGTAAGTGTGCAGCTATTATGATTTATTTGATAATTTTTTGTAGTTCAGTGTTTCAAGAAGGCACTTTCTAAATGTATTTTTACCTGATTGTCTGTTTTTTCTTTAAAATGTTTTATATATAGGCAAATGAAATCTCCTGCAATCACAGCAACTATGTATGGGGGAAATAAAACACTTTACTTACAGGTAACCTGAATATATGTAATTATCTTTAATAATCTTAATTTAGTTAAATTTACTTTCCTGAATTGGAAAGGAAATGTTTTGACTTGTCTTTACTTGTTTTTCTTCAGACAGTAGCTTCAATTGAAGAACGTACAAGGCCAAATCTTTCCAAGACACTAAAAGGTATCTTACACTTGTCATGTATGGATTTTCATGATACTGTTCTAAACAGAAAGTCAGTTTTATCCCTCACTATGGCATGTTTAACTCTATTTTGCACTATACTGTGACATGTTTAACTTTCTTTTGCACTATACACTAGATCGTGCTTCATTATCCTTGTATGTACAATACACCTATCTCAGTTTGCTCATGGCTGAGCTTCGAATTGCTTAAATGTGAATCATGGGCAGATGCAGAGAAAAACATTGCAACAAAGCTGAACTGATGTAAATGAAACACACTTCAGCAGTGTTTTATTATTTCTTGACAAGGTCTATTGGTTTCCTGGATGAATTAGGTGAATATTGGTTTAGCTAGTGAAGTGTCTGCAGCTTCAGTTCATCATACTTATGGTTTATGGGAATGGCATTCATAACTTTCTTTTAATTTAAAAGAAAGACAAGTCACATGGGTTTGCTGTACTTAAACTTCTTTTTTCTGTTTCAGAACTGGGGCTTGTGGATGGCCAGGAACTTGCAGTTGCTGATGTTACTACACCACAGACTATGTTGTTCAAGCTTCACTTTACCACTTAATTTATTCATAAGTAAACGGCATATACAGTGAGAGAAATCTGCACCCATCTTGTAAAATAAACGTGCCCTGTGGGTGCTAAAGCAGCCAGAATTGTTCCTGTTAGTACTAGCATTGTTGGAGTTTAGGGAATACAAAAGAATCACCATGTTTCAGAATTGTATGCAGAAGCCAATATTTGGTGGATTATATTTGTATAAATGCTTATTAATGTACAGAACTCTGATGTATAGGAATACAGTTTTTCCAGTTTTCGTTGTCAAAATCGTAGTGTTAGTATACTTTCAGATACATGGAAACTTTAAGGTGGCCAAACCTCTCATTTTCAACATGTGTGCATATGTATATGCGAAGAGAAGACCCTTTAAAAGGCAGCACAGCAATGTGGTTTTAAATCGTAGCACTCCGGTACACTTTCTGAATTACCTTGAAACCAGAAGAAGCTAGTAGATTAAAATGAGTGTTCTCCTCTTATTTGGTATTGATTTGATCAATTCTATGAAAGGTATCAAGTATGGAAGAGATTACTTTGTTTACAAGCAAACATGAAAGGACAAAACCATACCTGGATACATGGACACACCTCCTGGCAGTCCACAAGTAGCTGCTGTGCACAGCATTGCAGCATTGTTCAAGTATCATTGGTGCTGTTAAGGTATTTATTAATAAAAAATCATAAAGACACCTTAGTCTGTGGTTTATCTGTGGACATTCGAGTTTAACATTGGTTAAAACACCAAGAGTGGTTGGCTGTTTCACTCAGAGACCTTCCAGTAAGCAGTGCCGAATACCTGAAGTCCCTGAGTTTACTTGATGCGTATCAGCTGCGTTTAAACTTTCCATCTTTTAAACTATAAACTGTGTTTAAACTTAAACTTCCCGTATTCCAGCCTTGTGCTTGAACTCAGGGACACTGATATTTAACAGGTAATTGTTATCAGCCGCACGTTTGGAAAGGTGAAACGGCCCCACGTAAGCCGTGGGGCTTAAAGCAGTGAGCCGAGATCTAGAAGAGAGCGTCCTTGTTCGTTATTCGCGTCGAGCAGCTGAAGAGCCGGGCACCAAAGCCGCGATTTCAGCCGCTGACGGCTGAGAGCCGAGCCGGCTCCGCCGCCATGCCAGCAACCTGGGTCCGCCCCTCCTGACGCGCGGCGGCCATAGTGCGGCTGCGTGCGGCCTTGTTTGCGACGTGGAGCCTGGCGGTGGGGGACGCCTGTGCTGCCCGCCCCGAGCTCGAGGGTCCCGCCGCCTCTCTGCTTGTGGCCCGGTGCCGCCGCCGCCTCCGCGCGGGGCCGGGCGGCGTGGAGGATGAGCTGGTTCAACGCCTCGCAGCTGTCCAGCTTCGCCAAGCAGGCGCTGTCGCAGGCCCAGAAGTCTATCGACCGGGTGCTGGATATCCAGGCTGAGGAGAGCCCCTGGCCCGACGCCGTCATCCCCGACTACGGAGACGGTAAGTGTGCGGCTGCGGGCGGCCCGACCCGTCTTGGCCCCGCAGTGGGGCGGCGCCAGCTCTTTCCTTCCCCACTTTCCCTCCTCAGCCCAGTGCGCGGTTGCAGTGGTGCGGGTTTGACCGGCCCTCCCGCAGCGGCTGTGGGACGTCCCTCACAGGCGAGGGGAGTACAGCGCTGACAGCAAGCGGAGGAAGCGGCAGCACCGGCCATACCTGGGTATCGCGGCCAGTGTGTCATGCTGTTGTTGCATAGGCAGCACTAGGCTTCATTCTTGTATTCCTCAAGGCGGTATTTTTATTTGCTGAGGGACTATAGGTATTAGAACCCGCTTAGTTAATAAAAAAGGGGAAATCATGCTTATTTCTGAGGCATGCATGGGATTATTCTTTGTGACAGAGTAAAAGCTGAAAGTCTAGTCCGAAACTAAATGAAGTTTCCACTTTTAGTGGTGTTAAATTCATAATCCTCTAACATCTGTAGAAAGGAATGTGTTGGTGGAAGAATCGTCATGGTTTGGTTATGAGGAAGTGTCTACTTTGTAAGTGTGCTGTAGGAGCTGAAAAAAGTGACCAGTCTTGAGCTGCTGTTTGAAAATGAAAGGACAAGAAAGGGCCCTCTCCTTGGAAACTTACTTCTACTTTAAAGATAAGAATGAATAAAGAAAAGGATGAGAAATCAGGTCATCTGTAACCAATGCCTTTACTGCAGCTGTATCTAGAAGAAATAGATATATTTGTATATCTACATATATATATGTATATTTGTAGGAGGAGGCTATTTGCAGATATGCGTACAGCAGAATTGGATTTCTGAAAAGTGAAAGCTGTAACAACCAGAAGTGTTTCCGGGCTGGTTTTATGGCTTTGTCCCTTTGCAGGAGCAGGGACTTGGCAGTCGCTTCAGTAGTCCAGAGTCATCTTA
This sequence comes from Agapornis roseicollis, assembly GCA_002631895.1. Taxonomy (NCBI): domain Eukaryota; kingdom Metazoa; phylum Chordata; class Aves; order Psittaciformes; family Psittacidae; genus Agapornis; species Agapornis roseicollis. The sequence goes on along the minus strand of NDXB01006247.1, from coordinate 169,186 downwards.
AATGACAGGAATTGTTTATAAAAGACTGCGTTGTGTTTAGTTTCTGAAAACTTCAGACTTGTCTAAACCAGTTTTCAATTTCACTTATAGAATCATAGACTTATAGAATAGTTCAGGTTGGAAAGGACCTTAAGATCATCCAGTTCCAACCCCCCTGCCATAAGCAGGGACACCTCACACTAAACCACGTCACCCAATGCTTCATCCAACCTGGCCTTGAACACTGCCACGGATGAAGCACTCACAACCTGCCTGGGCAACCCATTCCAGCGTCCCACCACCCTAACAGGAAAGAATTTCTTCCTTATATCCAATCTAAACCTCTCCTGTTTAAGTTTGAACCCGCTACCCCTTTTCCTGTCACTACAGTCCCGAATGAAGAGTCCCTCCGCAGCATCCCTGTATCTTTCTTACTCTTTAAAAAGTTACCATCATTCTGTGTTCTTGCAGTCATAGGGCACTACCACTGTACAGGGGAAGAAAGCTAAGCCACCAGGTCTTTCAACTTGCATTGAATCAATACAAAAGTAAACAACATACTTGCAGATATCGCGATAGCTCTGAATTGCTGTTTCCATATCATGAGCAGGATATGGTCTAGGAGCTCCAGGCTGAAGAAGAGCTGATACTGCTGCCATTTCCAGTGCTTAGCGTGTATTGTAGTTCTGTACTTAATAAGGAAAGCAGCAAAGATCAGTCTGCATCTGTTCTTAAGGGAAAACGTTTGTTTTTAAAAGAGGTTAAAACATAATCAGTGTTACAGTTTGCTCAGAGCTTTTTCTTGAAGCTGTTGGTGCATGAACAAGGTAGTGATAAATCAGATATTTGTAGCTTTTTTGGCACTGAGAGCTGTAATTATCTGAATTTGGGATCTTGAGGCCAACAGCTGTCAACAGTTTCTGACAGTGGTAGTCTGCTTTAAGTATTATAACTTGGTGGGTTTTGATAGATGCTGCTGTATAAAGTAAACTTTATTTTGAAGTAGCCGGTAGTATGTTATCCAGAGTATGTTTGTAGGTATACAATCAAATTGGATACTAGTTTTTGATTTATCTTTCTTACTTGGGATGCTGCTGAGATTCGATGCTGAAATTCTTATTACCCTTGCTGTTGACAAGTCCTGGAAAACCTGCAAGAACTACAATAATAGAAACTGTTGATGCTGGCTTGGGGCAGCTTCAGAACTAACCAGTTCGGTATTTCTCCACAGGAGAACAAAACTATCATCTTAGCTGGGCTGCCGACAGTGTGTGTTGTCAGCTTTGTGCTCTTGCTTGGTGTGTGAGGGAAAACATGAAGCCTGTCACAAACTGAAAGGACATGCATGCTTTGTATGTTGTGAATTCTACAGATATTTTAAGCTTTTTTTCTTCCCCTGTTTTCTGTAATGGTGTGCAAAGTGTTTGTGTTATCTGCTACTGGCAGATAACTTCTAAGACCCAGTAGTTGTTTCATCCCTCTGTAATCTGTATAATTCTTTACTTTTAAACTCCAGTTTTACAGGCTGCTTTGGCCAGCCTCCTCTCACTGCAGGGAGCAGGAGGCCACATTCTCTTTCTGTTGTTCCCTTTGTAAAGGAAATTACTGCTTTCCGTGCCCGAATAGGCTTCAGACTTGCTTAGGAATGCTGTGTTGCTTGTTTCACCTTCCCAGACACTTCTCTCGTCTTCTTTCTGAAATCCTCACTCTTGGAATTTACTGTAATTGTGTGTAGTGCAATTTGTGTATGGTTTCTTTCTGTCTTTGCTTAAGTTACTGTTTAAGAGGGAAAGAGCAAGTTGGTTCTGCTTAGGTCCTACTTTCTAGAGGTGTCTTCGTCTACCTAAAATTTTGGAATTACTTTGTGTCTCCCTTAAGCTTCTTTTGCTTTATTTAAAAATCAGTTCTAACCTTTCTAAGGAATTAGTAAGGAAAATTATGTGAATTGTGGTGATATATAGTATTCATTTGAAGTTAAATGTTGAACTGTTGCATCTAAAGTGACAAATACTGAAAAATAATACATTTTAAGTGTTCTTTGCCTATCTGTGTGTTTTTTTTTACTGTTCTAGGAACAAATTCTCTCATAAGTGGAGGATGGGATACATCTTCCTGGGGCTTAAGTTCAAATGCAGAACCACAGAATCAGCCAGTATCACCAACAGCAATCACTAAGCCAGTGAGGAGGACGGTAGTAGACGAATCTGAAAACTTCTTCAGTGCCTTTCTCTCTCCAACAGATGTTCAGAGCATACAGAAAAATCCAGTGGTGTCCAAACCTCCAGCCAAATCACAGCGACCCAAAGAAGAGGTCAAAAGCACTTTAAAGGAGCCTCAGCACCCCATTCAGGTGGAAGTACCAGTGACGACAGAGGCAGAAGTGAAGGATTCCTCTGTAGGTGGCCTAGAAGACTTGAAAAACCTTGATATTCCCAAGGAGGAATTAGAAGAGAATTCCGTGCTTGAATCTGATGTTAAACATGAAGAAAGCACAAATGAAGTTACTGACAAAAAGGTGTCTGCTCTAAATTTGGAAGTACCTGAAGAACCTGTAAATGAAAAATCCAGTGTAGAAGGGGATAGAACAGGAGATGCACCAGATAGCACTTTGCAGCCTGTTAATGCAGGTACAAAAGACACGGTTTTGGAAACCCGGGAGCGAAAGACTGAGGACAGGCAAAGCAATACACCCTCACCTCCCGTTAGCACTTTCTCCTCGGGGACATCCACAACTAGTGATATTGAAGTTCTGGACCATGAAAGTGTAATAAGTGAGAGTTCAGTAAGCTCCAGACAGGAAACTGCAGATTCAAAATCTAGTCTCCATTTAATGCAAACATCATTTCAGCTTTTATCTACGTCTGCCTGTGCAGATTATAATCGTTTAGATGACTTCCAAAAAATGACCGAGAGCTGCTGCTCCTCTGATGCTTTTGAAAGAATTGATTCCTTTAGTGTACAGTCTTTAGATAGTAGAAGTGTAAGTGAAATAAATTCAGATGACGAGTTATCAGGCAGGGCTTCTGCTTCAGCATCTGTCGCTGTCAGCCCTTCTGCGCCAAAGACAGCAATGGTTGATGCCCTGAAAAATACATCTGAAAACTTGAATGATGCTCCTGTTTTACACGCTGAGGAAGCTGAGATGGAAGAGAGCGGGAGAAGCGCGACCCCTGTTAACTCTGAGCAGCCAGATGTTTTGGTTACTGCTGTGCAAACTGCTGAAGAACAGGTTGTGAAAGAGGAGACAGAGCCGCAGCTGGATGCTGTTGCTGAAGCATCAGAAGAGGACACTGAAAAGGAAGAGCTCAAAAAGGTAACTGCAAAATATGTTTTGCAGTCACAATCTAATTACAAATGAAACTCCTGCCTTACTCAGGTATTAGCTGCACCTTATTTGAATGAAGTAATTGATGCTGAACTACCTTACCTGATAGAAAACTGTCCTTGGTAGTCTGGAGTGGAATAATACTGGTGAATTTTCTGGTCAGATTGTTTGGGGTTTCACCTATTCTGTCTAGTTGTTGCTGTAGATTGTGAGTAACACTAGCAAACAGGAAGCCATGATAGATCAGATGTGTTATTTTAATTCTTTGGTGTGAAAGGTGGAAGAGATTCCTTTAAGTGTTTAGTTTTTAATCATGAAACTACAAATCTTGAGGATTTCAGCAATAATCAAGATAATATTTTGTAGTCCCACCAGACTTAACAACCTGTCAAAATCTGATTACGTTGCAGGACATTATGCATGTTCTTTGAGGATATCAGTGGTTAGTGTAAATAAGACTTTTTTACTGGTAAATTAAAGTTTGGTTTTAGCAGAAATAATCTTTACTTTTAAAGAGAAGGTGTCCTAGGCTTGCTAATGAAGAAGATAAGCATAGTTATGGATAGTGAGTAGATTAAAAGAAATCTGTATGGCTAGTTTAGATAGACAACTACAAATGTGGCAAAGTAGGATACTCAAGTGTATGGAAGGCTAAAACTAGAGCTTTGAAGCAGTGGTTTTTGTCCAGTTCTGCTAAGGTACTGTGTGCGCTATCTTTCTTCCCTTTCCTTTGTAACGTCCCTGTCCCTGTATTCCTGTTTTTAGTTTGAACTTCTTTGACCTATGTTTTGCTCTGTTCCTTCACATGTTGCTTTGCTCATAGTCTGTGAGCCTGATGGAAACTTTGCAGAAACATGGTAATCTTCAGTGACTTTTACCTTTAATTCCTAAAAACGTTTACAAGTCCAGCCTTAAATAGTCTTGGGAGGGAGTGATGTGGGGAAGGGGGAAGCCTGTCCCTCTTGTGTTTTAATTGTAACATTCATATGATCTTTATCTTTAAAAACATTGTCCAGATGATTGATTCATTAACTGAGAAACTGGAGAAGAGGGAAATACAGTTATTGAGTACTAGTAAAGAAAAGGCACGCCTGGAAGAAGCTTATGATAACCTAAAAGAGTAAGTATGAAAATACACATAGTAGTGGGTGTAACTGTAACTTTACTGTAATGCAAATACTAGATAATATTGTAAAACAAGTAGCTGTATAAATAGAACAAAGGTTGCAGAAGATGTGCACTGTTTGGGAAAGGTGGGAATAATGATTGCATGTGCTGTGATGGGGTTGTTTTTTTTGAAGACACATTATTTCATGGGGCCAAAATCTCTTTTGGGAAGTGGCTAGTGAAAGGTTTTTCAGTAAGTAAGAATTGGAATGACAAACAAATGTGTAGAGCCAGGCTTCCTTTTTCATAAAGGTCTTTGTTTTAAGACTAGATTCAGCTATTAAGGGAGACTCACTTCTCTGATACAGATGGACAAACCAGATTTACTAAGTAATTTGCTGACTAAAATAATAAGGAGTGGAAGTGTAGTAGACAGGCTGGTCGTAGGGAAAAGCCTGAATTGATTATTTAATTCTGTTAAAAGGGAAAATAAAATCAAAGTTGGGTTTACCAGTTTACTGGTCAAATACCAAGTTTAGAAATGTACAGATAATATGTGAAGGTATTAATGACTAAATTGGTCTTAAAAATACACTTAATCATTTGCCTTGTATATGATCCAGACTGTGGTTAATCAGAAATAATTTGATGAAGGGGGAAAACATTTAAGGTAAATAAAACATTTTTTCCATGGGTAAATTACTGGATTAATGAAAATCTTTGGTTAGTACTTCTAATATGGATGTGGGGTTTTTTGACTTCTGGTTAGCATGTAAAATAAAAGCAACCAAACAAAACAAAACACATTTATAAATGCATTTAGGATAACCTATTGCAGACTTCTTGGAATGTCCCATAACCATGCAGCTGTTCTAAAATGTGAATTTTAAATGCAGTGAAATGTTTAGAATGAAAGAAGAGAGCAGTAGCCTTTCATCTCTCAAAGAGGAGTTTGCTCAGCGGATTGCTGATGCTGAGAAGAAGCTCCAGCTGGCCTGCAAAGAAAGAGATGCTGCTAAAAAGGTAATTTGGATCAAAAGTGAAATGAATTTTTTTATTTTAGGACAGACTTAAATTTCTTGAGGTAAATTAATAAAAAATTAAGCTAGGGAAAAGCATGTGACCAACAGGTGCTGTCTCACAGTATTAGTAACTGTTGTAAGCTGATTCAGGCCTTCCAGGCTGCTTGCTGTTTCCTTGTGTTGACCCATACATTCCTGCAGCCATGTTGTGAACCAAGTTAAGGAACACGGTGAAGTCAAAGTTAGTTTGGTTTGGGAAGAAGAAAGTTTGTTTTCTCTCATTTACGTTGTACCTGTAAAAGCATTTGCATTGGGGTGAGGGAGGAGAATGGCCTGGGGATGTGGAGAGGTGGAGAAGAATGAGATTGGCTTCTTTATAGAGGATTAACTGGTAGGAAAATTAAAGACTGATGACAGATTGGTTTGGAATGAGCAAAGAAGTCTGCAGCAGCAAAGTTTATAGAGTTTAAATGTTCTTGACCTAGTATGACAGTATTACATTTCTTGATCTTATTGCTAGTCTGCAAAAAGCAAACTCCGGTCTGCAACTGGAAAAAACCCCACATTTTTAAGAGTTGTTTGGTCACTGTTTCTGTCACTATATTTGCACAGTAGTACATTGAAATAGAGCAATGATCTGATACATCTGTGTGAATAGAAGTTTGTTTTTACTATATTGTGAAAGTTTAAAAGTACAGAAACGTAAATAAAAGGAGTCGGAACAAATTATACAGAGATTTTATGGAGTCTCAATCCTTGGAGGCTTTAAAACTTGAGGTAATAAGGCTCTGAGCAATCTGGTTTGATCAGATAATCTCCAGAGTTCCCTTCCAACCTAAATAGTTTCCAGAGAAAAGCCTTTTGAGAGGCAGTGGAGAAAGAAAAGGTGATCAGTCACTTACTGTATGTTCCTCCCTAAACGTATTTTAATAAATGATCGTAAGTATTTTATCCTGTTATTTAGGAAATGAAGACTGTTAAAGAAGAATTGGCAACTAGACTTAATACCAATGAAACTGCTGAATTGCTAAAAGAAAAAGAAGAGCAAATCAAAGGATTAATGGATGAAGGTGAGAATTAAAGTATTTCAGTAGTAAAACATATGCCTTCACATATGAGTGTCCTTTATGTGGGGAAAAACACAACCTATGAAGTATGTTAGATACTTCTGAACATTTGAACCACTTAGTTAATAGCAACGAACAACAGGAGGGGTCAGTTAAATACCGATGTCTAGGGGGTCCTTCCTGCAGTGTGCATGAAAAAGTGCTGTGAGATAAAACCAGCGTGCAGTGCAATACTCAGTGTTCCATTCATCAGAAATCTAACTAGGGAATTGCTCAGGGCATTTTTACAGTGTCTCCCTTAATGCTTTTTAGGTTTGGAAGCAAAATTCAGTCACTAAATCAACAGGCCATTTTGGTTTGGGGTTTTTTTCCTGATAGTGATGAGTTCATTTGTTTCACTTTCAAAACCTTTAATTTCCCATCCTCTCTCACTGTAGCTTAGTGCAGCAGGGTCATCTTGGGATAAGGTAGATTTAAAACATAAGAACTTGCATGGAAAAAATGTAGAAGTGTTTTCATACACATTTGATTATTTTCATGGGGCTGAAGAGCAGGGAGAGGTTTGAGTAAAGAGAGTTCGTAGAATAAGAACAATGTGCACTAGCTTCATGTTAACTTTTTTCACAGGAGAAAAGCTTTCCAAACAGCAGCTGCACAATTCCAACATTATTAAGAAGTTAAGAGCCAAAGAGAAAGAGAGAGAAAATATTAACACAAAACAGACCAAAAAAATTAAGGAGATGGAAGAGGAGTTGCAGCATTTAAAACAGGCGAGATGTTTGTTTCTTTTGGGCTTGTTGGGGTTGTTTGTCAGCTTTCTTCATGATCTGCAGAGTAGCCCTTTGAGGGAGGTTCTTGATTGATACTGTTTTGTTTTCTTGGAGACTTCTCTGTTTCATATTATTGGAACACCTGGGTGCGATCTCTGTGTATGTTGCCAGAGCAGTTTAATACTAAGGTCATGTATGTCTTTCCAGCTGCTTGTTTGCACTTGCACTGCTGGTTATCAGGTGGGCTGACCTGGTTCAGTACATGAAATTTTAGTTGGAAAACCTATACCAGCAAAATTTGGGTAGGGTTTCTTTGCTTGTTCATCACTGAATAAAGACTCTATAAGCAGCAGACCCAGTCTGACAACTGCCACAGTTGACATTGACATTGTCCTTGGTTGGCATTGTCTACCCTTTCTACTGGGATTAGTCTCATGCTTCTTGTTCACGCTCTTAATAGGTGCTTGATGGCAAAGAAGAGCTTGAGAAGCAACATCGGGACAGCATTAAACAACTAAACAGTGTTGTGGAGCGACAAGAAAAGGATCTTGCTAAACTTCAGGCAGAAGTGGGAGACCTTGAAGAACGCAACAGAAGTGTCCAGGCAGCACTTGACAGTGCATATAAGTAAGCAAATATTTATGTGTCCTTCTTCAAGCATACATTCATCAGCTTTTGTGAAATGTAAATATATAGTAAAGCTATTTGCAAAGTCACTGTTGGCATTGTGTAAACTGTAAATGCATTGTTTTGTTTTGTTTTTTTTTTTTTCCTTCCTAGGGAACTTGCAGATCTTCATAAAGCTAATGCTACAAAGGACAGTGAGGCACAAGAGGCAGCCCTAAGTCGGGAAATGAAGGCAAAAGAAGAGCTTGGTTTAGCTCTGGAGAAGGCCCAAGAGGAGGCTCGGCAGCAACAAGAAGCTTTGGCAATTCAGGTGGGTCTGAAATGCAGTGAATAAAATTTTGCCAGTGAAGAAATGAATGTCTGCATGGTATGTGCACCTGATATAATGAACCAGGTGCAGTATAAGGAGGAACTCGTGTTTGTGTACTTAGCAAATACTCAGTGGATATCTTTCCTATTAACTTGTTCAGCCTAGTGATAGTGGTGCTAAGCTTCAAAGTATTAATTTTATTTAAAAATACATTTAATTTGTCTAAATGAATGTCCTTGGACAGGCTCTGTGTTGAGTTTGTAGTGCTCTTACCATGATGCAAAGTTCAAGGCATTTAGTTAGACAAAATTTTCAGTAGTAGATAAATCTGTGTAACTATTTATATGCATGCAAAACTTAAGCCTTTACCTTGTCAAGAGACATAACCTGTCTGGCAGCGGTTAAACTGGTGCAGGACTGTAACAGTGAATAGGTGGTACTATAACTTCTGGCAGAAATTGGTGACAATGTCTTGTTTATTTAGGTGGCGGACTTGAGGCTGGCGCTGCAACGTGCAGAGCAGCAGGCAGCAAGGAAAGAAGACTACTTACGTCAGGAAATTGGTGAATTACAACAGGTACTGTAGCAAATAGGTGATCCAGATTGTATTTGCAAGGAGGGCTTCTAGAAACTGAAAATAAAATGCTGTGGTGACATAAATAGCCTGAAAGAAAGACTTTGTCTTCCTGTTACCTGCAGTATTTGTCCTTTGTAGAATAACAATGAAAATGTTAAAAATGTTTTTTTAATCACATAGTGAAAACAAAATCATATCTTTTTATGATGCCTCATAAGTGGAATGCTGTCCTTCTAGTATAAGCTGTTATATTTGTGATACACCTCCTAAATTGCTAGCAAATATGTTTTGAATGACTCTTTAGCTGCTTCTTAGGAATATTTTTACTGTTCTTAATGTCTAGAAGATAGATTGTTGCCAAAATGTTTCAAGAGATGTTCAGAGAGCTGGATATTTCTGGCCTGTTGCTCCATCACATGTCTAAAAATATTAAGCTTCTATCTTGGAATTTCATACTTTATTACAAATTCAAACAAATGGATATTAAAACAAAGCAATTGTAAAGCAGTAGTTTTGGAATGTAAAGCAAGTGCTCTGTATTTAGCTGAATTCTGTATTAATCTTTCAATCCATCATATGATTTTAAAGCTTAAATATAATTAATCTGTGATTTCAGAGACTCCAAGAAGCAGAGAGCAGGAACCAAGAGCTAAGTCAAAGTGTTACATCAGCTACACGGCCACTTCTCCGGCAGATAGAGAATCTGCAAGCCACACTGGGAGCACAAACTTCTGCGTGGGAAAAGCTTGAAAAGAACCTTTCTGACAGACTTGGTAAGATGTGTTTAGCTTTTACTGAACTGTGAGGCTCTTGGAGATGTGAGGTAGCTGAAGGTAACTGAAAAGGGTTTAACACTTGTCCGAAGTGCAGATAGTGGATCAAGAGAGATGAGTGCTAAATGCTTTCCTGTAAGGAGATGGTGTGTGGGGTATTCTGTTAAGATTCTTGGACATGTACTATAGATGTTTGATCAAAAAAGTTACATTTCATGGGTTTTTTTATTTAATATTAGGTGAGTCTCAAACTCTTCTAGCAGCAGCTGCTGAGAGAGAACGGGCTGCTACAGAAGAACTTCTTTCTAATAAAATTCAGATGTCTTCTACTGAATCCCAGAATAGTCGTTTAAGGCAAGAAAATACGCGCCTGCAGGCTCAGCTGGAAGTGGAGAGAAATAGATTGAAGAAAATGGAAAATGAAAACAGTAGGTAAGTTGCATTTTTTGGTTAACAAATTATAGTGAAATGCGGTAAGCCTTGTTTTGTGTAACTGTTTGCATTAGATCTCCTTGGAAGACTTGATTCGAGTGCTGATATGACTGTGCAAAACATTGACCTCTATTGGTAGAGTTGCCCAGCTTGTTAAGGGTATTTTGTTATGTGCTAAAGGTTGAAGCATGTTACTTCTATAATGTTTTAGTCTTGAAGCTGTGTTTTTTTTAAAAGCATATGAATCTAAAGTAAACACAGAATGCTTATTTACCGGCTTTCTTTGCCTCTTTTCTCAATGTAGGTATGAGGTTGAACTAGAAGGACTCAAAGATGAGTATGCGAAAACCTTGGAAGATGCAAAGAAAGAAAAGGTATTGCCTACTTCACCTTGAATCTATGTTACTTTTGAAATCTTAGCAGGAGGTTTAGCAGACTGTATTTATTCTTGTAGACGCTGCTGGCTACTCAGTTAGAAATGGAGAAGATGAAAGTTGAACAGGAAAGAAAGAAGGCACTTTATGTGCAAGAAGCAGCAAAGGAGAAGGTACCAAAACCTAACATTTCAAATTCAATCTTGTTGATACTGTCTTTATTTTAGTAGATACATGGAACCTGAAACTGTCACAAGCAGCAAAGTGTACTTCAGAGGAGTGTACAGTGTGTGCTGTCAGCCTGGGCTTTAAGGACTTGGCTGGATTCCTGCTTTGTGTTTCACATGACTATGTATAATGTACTACCTGCTCTCCAGCTAAGTCACAAGTCCCAGAACAGTCTTCAATAGTCATTAACTTTGTTACTGCTAATTAGCACTTGATACTTAAGTAAACCTGTTTCTATTACTGTTTTTTACCATCTGGGGTTCTAAAATCTTAGTGCTTTATCCTTCAGAGGCTAGCATACTTTCAGATACTGCCAGTACAAGGTTAGTCTATTTGGAAGTGCATCAGTAAAGTATTAGTATGTGAGAATCTTGGAATTTAATTCCTAGAATAAAAAAACCCAAAGAAAATTCTAAAAGGAGACATACTTCTGGGTTTAGGACACTCCTGTGATAACTTTGGACATACAGAACTGCCTCTGAATCTCCCCTGCCTACTTCAAAGAGAAATTCTTTTGGTGTGATTTGCATCTTGTCTTCATTTCCTGAGAAAAACTGAACATAGGCATTAAGTGTTTGTAGCACAGAAATTCTTCACTGTTGAACTTTCATATGTTTTAGGGATGGGGAAGGAGAAATGTTACCTATCACATTGTGTTCTATGTGGTGATGGTGGAAAAGGGCACTTTGTCCTTCACAGAATCTGTTTTTCACCATCTTGTAACTATTGCTTTTTATCTCACTGGTGATGTTTTGTGGGTGTTTTTGAAGGATCGGAAGTCATTTACAGTTGAAACAGTTTCAAGTACCCCAACTATGTCACGCTCTAGTTCCATAAGTGGAGTTGACATGGCAGGACTTCAGACATCTTTCCTCTCTCAGGTATCATCTATCAATTATATTGGTGCTTTTTTGACAGATTGCTTTCCTCATTAGGAAGTTTTATTAATGTAAAAAATGTATATTGACTTTAGACAAGGTAATTCCTATGCAGAAACATCGAAAGACTGCTTATGTCTGTTATTGTAAAACATCTGTGAAAAACAATGCAAAACTACAGCTTTTATTGCAGGGTAACATATTATATGTGTGTTGGTGCTGAGCTCATATCTAGAAGAACTGACTAAGTAGGAGTCAAATAAATTGATTTATTTTTAGTAGCAATCCTAGCTTAGGGCACAACCCTGCTCTGAGGTGGTATCACAGGCTGTTGTGGTCTCTGTGATGTCTATTACTTCTGCTGCTTTCCTGTGGATAGTTACTGATGTCCACATCAAAAGACAGTTGTATAGGTGACATGAGAACCTGCCACTAAGGAGCTATCTCAGACTGTGCCTATTCACCTTAAGCTTTTGTTTTTAAAACAGCCTCAAACATTGAAATACTTGCCTAGTAACAGTATAATTTTAAATCTTAAGTGATGCAGTACTTCAAGATAAGGAAGATCCCAAAGTGTGCACATTTTTGTCTGATATTAAGCTTCTCTAACCTTTTGTTTGTAGGATGATCCTCATGATCACTCCTTTGGGCCAGTAGCTACTAGTGGGAGCAATGTCTATGATGCTGTAAGGATGGGAGCAGGTTCAAGTATAATTGAAAACCTTCAATCCCAGCTAAAACTAAGAGAAGGAGAGATTTCACATCTACAGGTATTGTAGTTATTCCTACATTAACCAAACACAGCATTTTTAAGTGTGAGCACTAATGCAATCAATATTATATTGCTGGGTTTACATGCAAGGAGCTCAGTTCCTCTCCCCATAGCACAGCTCATTCACTCTTTCGCTTTCCTGACAATTCTGTTATTGAGCAGCCACTGGAGGTATGTGAAGGGACGACCAAGAAAAGGATTTCTTGCTTCCTTTTTTGTTTTGGCGAGGCTCTATCCAGAAAACTTAACTTGTCTGCCTACAAAAGAACAAATCCCAAACCACTGGTCAGATTTGAGTGCTCCCAGGGTGCTGGCTTAAGAAAATGCCTTAATTACCATATCAGAATACTTTGATGTAGTGTTTTATAAGTGTGATAAATTCTTTCCTCCTCCTAATTGTTAAAAGTGTTTATCTTAGCTGGAAATTGGGAACCTTGAGAAAACTCGATCAATAATGGCAGAAGAGCTGGTTAAGTTAACAAATCAAAATGATGAACTTGAGGAAAAAGTGAAGGAAATACCAAAATTACGTTCCCAGTTAAAGGTAAGTGTATTCCTGTTGGAAATCTGATGTAAAATTGGCATATTTGTAGTTGTGGTTTTTCTTGGTAATACTGCTGTAGATACAGGATTATATTCAATTCTGTCCCTAGTCATGAATGATTGAAGAGTCTGGTGGGGGGTTTTGTATAGTAGAATGTGAAAATGCCTCCTCCATGACTCAGTAGTCACTTCAAAATGCAGTTGTTAGAAATGTGTGCTGTGCATAAGGTTGTGTGTTCTATCAGGGAGAGAACTTTGGTTTTTTGTTTATCTCACTTAAGACATTTGTCTGGAAGTGGTCTTTTAGTAAAGGGGCCATTTTGATAAATAGCATGGGTTTATCAGAGATTGATGTAGTGGATGAATGAGTGCAGTAGTGATACAGGTAATAGGACAGATATTTTAATCCTCTGAATGTTTAAGAACTTAAATACTGGAAATAGTTTGGGAATAATTTTGGAAATTATAATTGTTTTATAAATACAGAATATTAAATTTCCCAGTGAAACACTTCACTAACTGTGGTTATTCTTGTAGTAAAACTGTTGGCTGTTTACTTACTGGTGTTAATGCTTATAGTAGTTGAACTTCAAGGTGCTTCAGTGGGTTCTCTGAATCCAGATTAATGCTTTGTCATCAAGGATCTTTGTTATTGGAATGGCTTCCTCTTATATCTGGAGTATAAATCTAGCCATGTTCAGAGAGTCAAAACATACAGGTTTTTTTGAAGAGTTTGCTCTGTGCTTCACTCTAAAGTATTTATACTTCGATAACATAACACTACACTTGTTTTCCCTAGTAGTGTTAAACATTATCATAGCAGCAACTTCTTACAGGTGAAAAACAGTCAGATAACAAACAACGTGTCCTTGCAGGATTTGGATCAAAGATACAACACAATTCTTCAGATGTATGGAGAGAAAGCAGAGGAAGCTGAAGAACTCCGGCTAGACCTCGAAGATGTGAAAAACATGTACAAGACTCAGATAGATGAACTTTTAAAACAGAGACAAAATTAAGTCCTGCTGGAACTCTTTAACATTATATGATAACAGACTGTAAAGATATTTGTTTATGTAAATGCTGAATTTAAATGTCTTGTAAAAACCCAACTGTATTATAGAAAATGTGACTATATAATAGAGTTCATATGTTGACATAAATCAATGCTTCAAGTGTCTTGTAGTGTCTGCAGTTAAATTATTTGTACAATATTTAATGGTTTTTTTCAGTCATCCCTTTATTTAAGTTTCTGCTGATGGGTGGATGGTTTTACTTGTAAACGGTAGCAGCAATGATGATTCTTACCTCATGAGACAGCACTGGAAGGTAGGAGTTTTACTAAAGCAGCTCTTGACTCATAAACTCCTTATCTATGAAAATTACATTAGGAGTATTTCTGAAGTGTTTTTAATAGGAGCTTTTCTAAAATCTCATCAGTTAATTTTTAATAACAAAATAGCAGTGGCTTGCTATCTGAAGCAGAACTGATGGATATTTTTCTGCAGGAAAACTCATACTTGCAACATCTGAATTATCTGATGATAATTCTCTGCCCTTAGCCAAATCAGCTTAGTCTGTTTTACACTTAAGTCCTCTAAAGCGGAGCCTGAGGCTCAGATGAGACTGTAAATTACATCTTCATCTTGCAAATTACTTGTATTGTCTCATGAGCTGTCTAGAGACAGCAGCTCTGCTTGTAACTTGCATGTGTTCATTTTAACATCAGAAAGCTGAACTATTCAGTATTTATTCTAGATTTGGATGCTGATTTTTAGCAGTAGTCAAGACAGTTCAGAAGAATGCAGAAAATGATGGTTATTTTTTCTTTCTGTTACTTGCTGCTGCTATCATGGTTCCTTGTATGTAAGTGGCAAGGTTTAAAGTTACTGCAAAATTGTAGTTGACTTAATATAGTTTTCATATAAGTCTCCAGTGGCTGCAACATATTTCTCATGCCATTCCTTGGGCAAGGTATTGGTCAAATAGCATCCACATGGCTTGAAGTTCAGCTATGTTTTTGGTAATGTCTGAGGAAAAGTTTGAATTGGACCCTTGGGAATGTTGAGAATCGGGGGAAGAAGCTTGTGTCTTCCTCCCTGCATTCCAGACAGCAAATATTTAACTGCATCTCAGAATTGTAGCTGTGATGGGTACTCGGGTGAACGACTCAGCAGTCGAAATTCCTTGCTTATCATACCATTGCCTCTACTGGGAGAGGGGTTTTTTCACATCTGCAAGTTCTAATTTGTGTTAGAGAAGTCTGTTCCTGCTTGTGTGGCCTGAGAGAGAGAGACAAAGGATGTGAATGATGAGAAATTGCTTCTGGAGAAGAGCTGCTCAGGAATACGATGTTACTATGGGTGCTGGGGCTTTATTCCTCACTGTGAGAACTGTCAGTCACTGCAGTTACACAGGCAAGGGTCTGTTCATGGAAAAGCTTAATTCAGCTTGAGGTTCAGGCATTTATTCTGAAGATTTCAATAAAGCCAGAGAGCAAGAACACTAAAATTTGTCTTAACTCCCTATTTGTCATAGAAACCCTTTTTGTCTTCATGGGGAGGTAGGAAGGAGCTGCCCTTTTACTGCCTTTATTTCAGTTGTGAAAACCATTTTTCTTCTAAATCATTTTTCTTCTAAAAGCTTAGAATTTAAGACTTTGCCTTCATGTTTGAAGCATGGTTGATCACTTTAAGTTTCAACTCCCACTTCCCCCCAAAAAGCCCCAAGCCCCACTCCATATAAAATCACTTGTTGGAACTCACTGTTTTGCTGTGTGCTGGAATTACGATGTGCAAATGTGAGATGTTCAGCCTTTTCTTAAAAACCAGAACCCACCTGCTACGATGCTCAAAGGTTAGAAATCCTATTCAGTTTTAATCTACTGCAGTGAATCAATAAAATGCTGATTTTGACCATTTTGTTACAGTCTTGATAGGCAATTAGAGGACTTAAGGAATTTGATCTATTGCTGCCAGTGCTTTTAAAGGTAACATTTCCCATGTAAGGTGTGAATAGCTTCAGGTCTGACACCAGTGCAGTTGTGACTATCTTGGGTTTTGTAGAAGAGTTTAGGTAAATAGGAGCTTCTAACATGCAGTCAGCATTAACTGGTTTAGGTACAAAAGCTTTGTCAGAGTTCTAGATTTTTAAGCTTACAAAAGTAGATGTAAATAGTAATGTTGACTATTTTTTGATTCTTATTCAATGCAACCTTTACTATCACATGAGAATCAGATGGTGTCTTCATCATCAAAGCCTTAGAGAACAAATTGTTAACATGGACTTGTAATCTGGTTGAGTCATCTTTGGTATAAACCCTGGATGCTTCTTTTGAAGAAACATTAAGATTAATGTCTGTTTGGCTACCTTAAGGTCCTTGCTACTACTGAGACTGCAAAATGAAAGGAGTTGGGTCTGGTGCTGTTTAAATGTATTGGTTTAGAATATTCCTTCTGAAAACAACTAATTTATACCTCATTTTCACTGCATATGCAAGTGTGAAGTAACGGTATTTAAAAGCTTACTTAATGTATACTCTGCAGAGAGGGCTTATTTCTCAGTCTGTGGGAGGTAATGGAAGGTGGTGTCAGTGGGTTTGGATGAGGTGTAGAATGCGCTGGTACTTGCTTCTTGGGGCACTGCTGCATCCTCGATAGATGCAGGAGATGAGGTTCAATATCCTACATCTTCATACGTAAGAGAGAAGGTTTGGTCTTTATTTTTCGGTCCTGCTCTAAGTTTGTTGCAGTTCATGTACATATGTTTTATGAAGGGCTATAATGATCCTGAGTATGGAATGAATTGGTTTGTCCCACGGTTAAAGCGGACCCCTGGGTTTCTAGTTGTAAAATGCGTATAGAACTGTAAAAAGCATGGGGCAGGGTGAAATAAAACTTTGTGCTAAGAGTGTGCTCTGGTTCTCTTTGAGAAAAAGACTTGAACATAATTTTGTGCTGGGTGGATGTGCACGAACCCGGTGCTATAAAAGAATACTGCTCAAGGTAGAAGATAAATGCAGTTTGAATTTAGAACTGCAAATGCCAGTGAAACTCTTTACGCTGTTATGGGTGTTGAGGTGTGAGGGGCTGGTTTATGTATAAGCGCACTGCAGTAATGGGATTACAGACACTGTCACATTTAGACAGATTTCCTGTATTCAAGCAGGGCACCTTCGGAGCCGGCAGTATGGGTGTCATGGGGCTCTTGTCCACCATTCCCCACCTGTAAACGAGGTGGTGGCCGGATCCCAGCACCTCAGTGTTGGTGCCTGCGGCGCTTGTCAAGGCAGCCACCGAGTTAGAACCGTGCGGGAACTGCTGCGCGCTGGCAGCGCGGGAGCGGATTCCTGTGCCCGGCCAAGCGGGGATCCATAAACCCGCTTCCGAAGGCGGCGGGAAGGGGAGGCCGGGGTCTCCGGGCAGCCGCCTCACACAATGGGGTGCCAGGAGGCTGCGCTTCCTGCTGAGCGGCGGCAGGAAAAGGCCTTTTCCTCCGCATCCTGAGAACGCCGCTCCCGCGGCGGCCGCGCTTGATTTCCGGCAGCGGGAGGAAGGCAGCGCCGCTCTCCCTTCAGGGCCAAGGCCCCGGGCAGGTGCCGCACGGCCTGGCGGGGCTCCTCCCTCCTCGTTCCCGCCGCCTCCAGGTGGGGCGGGCCCCGGCGGCAGCGCTCCGGGCGCGGTTGCGCCGCGCTGAGGGGGACGGGACTGGACGGGACGGGACGGGACGGGACGGGGTGTGGCGGCACCGCCCGCCCGGCCCCGCTCCGCTCCGCTGCCCGCGGGTGTGAAGGAGGGGCGGGAGCAGCTCTCTCACGGCGGGCGCTCTCCACCGCGGGGCCGGGCCGTTCCTGCTCCCCCCATGACAGCAGCCGTGCGGCATGAGGATTAAGGCCGTCGGCCAGCGGGTAACGGGAAGAGCGGCCGGTCCCATGGGCCGCGGGGCTCCCTGGGGCCAGCGGGGCTGAGCGGAGGTGAGCTGAGGTGCCCGCCGTGGGCTCATGGCGGGGCGGGATGGGGCTCGCTATGGGCCCAGCACAGGGTCTGTCGCGGGCTGGGGGCCGGGTCCAGCACGGGTCTTAGTATCGTGGGACCAGCACCGGGTCTAGCGTGGCCAGAGGCTGCGTCTGGCTCTGGGTGTTAGTGCCTGCCCCAAGTGACCGATCCCCAGTCAGGGCGCCGCTGTGGGGAGCCGGGCACCGCAGCGCTGAGGATGGAGTGCGGTGGGACCCTCCTGAGTTCTGCACCCTGCCCGGGGTGCTTGCCATAGGGTAAGAAAGGGAAGCAGAGCGCGTTTTTGCAGGGATCAGGGTACCCAGAGCGGTCAGAAAGGCTCCCCGGCCGTTAGAGCGTTGCTCTCATTGCTGTGAACGTTTCTCAAGAAGCGAGATGTATTTAACTGGGCTCTCCTTACCCCCCACCAGGTTTCCATACTTGGGAAATCTGAAGCAGTTCTCCTGGAACCGAACAGGTAAAACTACTTGTATTGTAGGAATATTGCTAAAGGCTTCAGTTGCAAGCAAGCATGCAAATTTTGGCAAATTATAATGCCAAACAAGGGGGTTTTAGATCCAGGCCATCCTTTTCTCAGGAAGTTTGATGGTTCAAAGGAGGGGTGTTTGACGAGAAGGCTGCATTACCAGAAAGGTACCTAGCCTGGTTTAGATTATATAGATATGTATACGTAAAATTAACTACAGTTAATTTAGTAACTTCGTTTCAAATTCAAAGTTTCTTTAATATGATGTAAATTACTAAAACTGAGCACCCTGAACCAGACTTAATTTTGACCATTTATTTGTGACTGCATAGCTTTCCTGCAGCTTATGATTAGCTTCTTCCAAAGTGGAGAATGTGCTCTTTTTATACTTATTTTTAAACTAAAGTTCTTCCTCTTCTCACCCCTCCCCCAGTACTTCTACGTTTTCTTCCTGCTGGCTGGATATTATATGGTCTATACTTAGTTTCCACATTTGAACTCTCAGGATCCCGTGGGATTCAGCTAAAGTAAACACACCCATTTTAGTTTGACTGCCAGTTGGTAATAGCCGTCAATGACTAATAACCTAAAGATAATCCTGAGGTTGTACAATCTAGTCTCTTAGTGAAGGTCTTACTTTTCATAGGAAAAAGGAATCACCCCAGAAATACTAGTGCAAATTCTTTGACTGTATGGCTGAATATTGCCTCGTATGCTTGAAATGTGCTATGATGCACAAACATTAAGTGTCTCTGATGTTTATTTGTTTAATAATTACAGAGCTCACAGGTTGCCATGTTCATGTTGCTTGTGTTTGGATTGCTACTGCAAGGAATTCTGGCTGAAAACCTTACTGAGTTCAAAAACACTCCAGAAGAGCCATTATATAGCTACAGGGCTATCAACCTGCCAGATGAGCACATTCCCTACTTTCTGCACAATAACCAACATATTGCTGGCATCTGTCAGGAGGACTCTCACTGCCCATATAAAGTAGGTTTGCTTTTTCTGTTTAATCAAATGTAATATTGGGGTGTTCTTTTCTTGGAGTCACAGCAGTTAAAGATGGGGATGAATTGGTTTCCTTGCCAGTTAGTCAGTTCCACTGGGAATTGGAATTGGGCTTTTGGAATAGTTGTACACAGCTCTTTCTGAATCTCATGCTGCCATAAAACTGGATTTTATATCTACTGGTTTGCAAGATTTGTATCCCCCTTCTTTTAATTGTCACAGAGCTGGAATGATGATCTTCATCTGAGTAACTCTTGCGCATGTGAAAGGTGTTTGAACTAAGAACTGTTAGTAATGTCTGGGCCTGTGATTTTCAGCATGCTGTAGTGCTTTTGCAGAAGAGCCAAGAATATAGGCAAATCAATGAAACACTGATTCAGTCTTACTCTGTGGTTATACATGATTCATTTATGTGAAGCAGGGACAATGAACCTGAAGGTCTGGGCTACATGTGGTCCGGGAGCAGTTCTTGTGTCTCTCAGGCTGGAGCTGCTTTGCAGAGCTAAGGGTTGGCGCTGTGCTCCCCTTTTCTGGCTTCCTGCAGCACTGCAGAAGGCCATGTCTACAGATTTGCTTAGGGAGCAATGGTACACACAGACTGGAGCTTGGAGCACTGTGCTTTGTGTAAGCTTAACTTTGTTATCTGTATGTATCATTGATGTGGACATTTTGGAATCCTACCTACTGGGTCAGGTAAAGTGTTTGTCCTGGGACAGACATGTTAAAGGCAAGGATAATTTTGCTGTTCGCGTGTGTCCTCTTTGGAGCATGGCTGTGCATAAGGAATTTGAGTGTTCTATCTGAAACTGAGAACAGACTGAACTGAAAGCCTTTCATGCAAGATTTATTAGTGAGAGGTAGTTTATAAGCTGACAACCAACTTAAGTCATTTCCCATTTTACTGTTGCATAACCTGATTCACTCAATCTGTGTTACAGAAATACTTGAAGAAGCTAAAATCCTGCTGGGGTTATGAGAAAACTTGTAAATCAGATCACAGGTTCAGTTACCCAGTGTGTGATTATGTTGAAACTGGATGGTAAGTTTCATTTTCAATGTATAAAAACCCCAAAGAGTGTAGCACCCATGTTCATATTAGCTGTGAAGTGAGCGTTACTGTGATGTTTAGAGTTTAAAGGATGATTCTTTGTGGAGATGTGTATATACATACATGTGTGTTTATACATAACATATGTCTTTCAACATGGCATGAAAGATTTAACTTTTTAAGGAAGAAAATACCATTTGAAATGCTTCCTGCCACAATGTTTTCATTATTGTGATTTAGCCTTGAATTCAGATTCTGAAAATAACTGTGTATTTCCTTTCTTAGCTTTCAGAGCAGAGTGAAAAATGTTAAAAAAGATTTTATACCCTTTTACGGGAGAGTAACTTTAAATTGTCATTGATGTTTTCACTTACAGACAGCTGGTGAGTTGCTTCCTGTTTTGCATTTTACATGTCAATAAAGCAACTGGCTGGTTCTTCTGTTCCACTTTCAGCAGGAAAAAATGTTATCTGTTAAAATTATTACTAGAACTGAGCAATTGTTTTTTTCCCTCTCTCCTTCATATATCAGGGCAAGTGACATTGAGACAGCCCAACAGATATTCTGGAAACAAGCTGACTTTGGTTACATTCGAGAGAGGCTCAATGAAATGAAAACCCATTGTAAGCCTGCAGCAACAGTAGGTATTTCTAATAGATGTGATACTTTTCACTTGGTTTTACATGTAATCTTTGTTATTGACTAAATCCTACTTGTTCTTTTCTTAACAGGGAGATTCATCTCTGACCTGTTCTCAGTACCTTCAGCATTGCAGAGCCACAAACTTGTACATTGATTTACGAACTGTAAAGAGAAACCACGACAGGTCTCTGGTTTGTCTTTGTTATAGTAAAACCAGGGGATGGCAGGGGAAGGGACTTCAGAATTTGTTTAGCAAAGTGGTGTGCTTGTTGCCACGGGCTTTACTGCTGATCAGAGACTTGTTGCTGAGCTCCTGTTGGGATCTACACCTCATGATTGCTATTTGCTGCTGCTGTCAGCAGTGCAGGTTATTTAAAAGCCTAAGCTCCCAGTTTTATGGAATGATGATGGGTGATTGAAACCCTCTCTTCTGATGGAAGAAAGGAAAACCTTTCTACGTCCTCAGTCGCATCCTTTCTTGATCTTGACAGCACTTGTAGTTGGCAGTTTGTTTTCGTGAAACTTGGTTTTGCACTTCTCTTTTATGTTGTGAAGACATGGGTTGTAAAATCTGAGGTGAATTTCAGTGAGGAATTGTTGTTAAGAACAAACAACTCCTCTCCCCTCAAACAACTAATGATGCTCCTGTAAATAGTCATGTAGAAATACGTAATTAAGTTACTCATTTTTGTATGTGAAAGTGTTTCCTAATAACATTCTGGATAGATTAGTGCTGGTTTCTAAATCGATGTGTATAACTCCACTGACAGCACTGTCTTTAGTTGGGAATTATGGGATTTATGCTAAAGAAAATACTGAGGTTTTAAATGCGTATGAAGCACTTGGCTGAATGGAATATGTGGTTGAGATTGCAGGACACTTGTAGCACTGTTGGATGAAAGCTAATAGACTTTTACTAATTTGCATTAGATTCAAAGAAGACTTTTTACAGAAGGGAGAAATTGGAGGTCACTGCACCCTTGACGTTAAGGCATTTTTGGCTGAAGGTCAACGCAAGAGCCCTCTGCAGTCTTGGTAAGAATCCACTTGTCAAGGCTGCTTCCAACTTCTCTTAGTAATTCTTCATTCTTTTTCATTGGTGTGTGTAGGGGATTTCATACCGAGGAAATAGTTGTTCCTTTCTAAGGTCAGTTTGAAGATTCATATTTGATTATCTTGGGAAATTACATCAATGCAGAATGTTCTGAAATGTGCTATGTGTAATTGTGTCCTGCCTAATTGACAGCAACAAACAATCTGAAAATGTCTTTTAATTTGAAGTTCAAACCCTTCAGGTGTTTTCTGGACAAGATGCTGGTCCTATGCCTGATCTGCTTATAGGAGGAGGCGGCAACTGTTTTGTTGTGAAATGTCTTGAAATTTGCACTTGTGTCCTAGTTCACACACTGACACTGGGGCCACAGCAGTGGCCTGTCTGGATATACATTCACATGGTGCTCCCAAGGAGCCTGTGTTTGGAGTGTAAAATGGGCAACAGTTGACAGGCTGAGTAGGAAGTGCAGAGGGTCCTTTGTAGTAGGTGATGAAGTATCACAAGTTGCATGTTAGCACTTCAAAGCTGCATTGCCAGTTAATTGATGACACATGGAGGAGTTGAAGCCATTAAGGTCTACATAACAATTCATTTTTATTCTTTTCTCATGTTGCTCATTTCTTCCCCCTCTTTTTGCATTGATGGTCAGTTTCAGTTAATAGCGGTACAGGAGGAAAAGACATTTCTTTTACCTGCTGTTGTCATCTCAACTGCTTATCCTTGTTTAGATCCAAGAATAATAAATACTGCTTCTGCATTCATTTTTCTGACCAAAGCATGAAGATCTTGCTGAAGTGTTCTTGGCAATGCAGATCAAGTTGCTTATACCCACGGATCTGGGCTCTACAGCTCTTTGTTATATCTCTACTGCCTTGATTTGTAGATCAAAGATGCTGTTCACTCCTGAGATCAAAGGTGGTGGTTAACCTCTTGAAGCTTATAACCTGAAGAACCTTCCATTACAATTTCAAATCATTTTAATTGTCAGACTCTATCAGTTTTCAGCAGCCCTGTTAAATCAAATGGACTGGATGAACAGTTACTAAATCTTAGATGTACTTAGATGAAGTACATTTGCTTAAGTATGTTAATGACCAAGCATGTTCTATGTGATTAAATCTTTGTAGGTTTGCAGAACTCCAGACATTTACTGCATTAAACTTCAGGCCTCTAGAAGATGGGAAGTGTGACGTTGTTATTGAAAAGCCAACATACTTCATGAAATTAGATGCAGGTAATTGGTATCTTCATGCAATAAAAATAGCCCGTATCCATTTTGCCCATCTACATTATGCCTTTATGACTGTCAAGTTCATTTGTAATACATTTTTATCTTTGAAAAATAATGTGATTTTTTTAATTCCCTTTTTTTTTCCTGTAGTTCCATTGATGAACTTGGAAACTGAAATTTAAGATCCTTATATTTCCCCACAAATGAATAAAAGAAAATGAAACAAAAGAGAAAAATTTCCTGTCACTTGTCTTGCACATTCTCCTGGCTATATTTTGACATTCTTTGACTTGCTGTACAGAAGATTCTTTAGCATAGCCTTTGATTTAGGCAGTGTTTTTGGATGACAGGTTTCATACCATGGAACACGAGCATGGGTGTATGTGTTTTGTTGTAAGTGTTCAGGAATTGAGGATACTCTGTGTGTTATGGAAGAGGAAGTGATATTCAGAGAGGGGCAGCACCCAAGCATCTTTAGGAACCAACCAGTTTTTGAAATTCACCAACCTTTTTGTTCATGCAGCATATTCTGCAGATACATGCGAATGAAAGAGGGTGTTCAGCATGTAGACATACAAACAAGCTTCTGTGAGTAAGCTGTGGTTAAACTAGATAGCTGCCTGTGACACACTGCAACTTATGAACTGGATTACCCCCTTCCCATGCAAGCCGGTATCTTGTATTTTAAGCAAAGTTGCTGCAGGCCTCTGAGCAGTTACTGGGGAAACATTGCTGCGCTGTCAGTTTATACCTTTGAGCAGGGTGGTCTAGGTGTGACTCAGGACGTGGTTTTGGCCAGCTCTGTTGTTTTAGGGGAGGCAGGGGAAATTGCAGTGTGAGCAGTAAAGGCAGCTAATTCCTATCATAGCTCTTTTTGGTCAGAAGCTTAGAAACAGGGATTGCGTACACATGGTTCCAAACCTGAGATCTGGTCTTCACTACCAAGAAAACTTGACTATGTTACCTCCTCTGTTTCATGGTACTTTTTATGCTTCATGGTCTTAAGGTATTAGCTTAGGAAACCAAGAATGAACAAGAATGCTCTGAGAAAAAAAACTGAGGAATTACTTGGGCTTTGGCTCATGTGCAAGTACAAGTTCTGTCTTGTAGTCCTGCAGACAGAGCTTCCCTTAAGCCTAGTAAAGCAACACCAAGATCAGTGCCAAGGGCCTGTTTTTAATGCTTCCTGTATGTCTAACTAGCTATTGTTAAAGGAGAAGTTGCTTTCATATACTTCAGCAAGCAGCTGCAGACTGTAATGAGAAATAGCTTGTTAACCTATCCTTTTCTTATGCTGTTTTTTGCCACTCTTCTATTTCTCTGTACTTTTTAAAAACATATCTTTACTTCAGGTTTCTTACCTCAATTCTTTCCCTTTAGAAGTTTGCCTCTTTAGGGTGTATGAAAAGCATTCAGTCAGAAGGGGAAAACTAACATAAAATGCAAAATACTAATAAGAAACAAATGCATGAACCAGTTAAAAGTGGAGGGAGTAATGTGGTATTTTGCTAACAATTCTTTCTTTCCCAGGTGTTAATATGTATCATCACTTCTGTGATTTCGTCAATCTTTATATCACACAGCATATCAATAATTCCTTCAGTACTGATGTCAACATAGTCATGTGGGACACTGTAAGTCATCTGTGCTTCTAATGTGTTTGCTATGGGTTGTATTTCTGCTTTATAGAGACTGAAGATCTTAGTAGCCAGTCCTTACCTTTTTTGTGAGCTTAGCCATATGGAACTGGTAAGGTTTTGCATTCTGTTAATACAGGTGCATAAACGATACTTAGGGAACAGATTTTCCACAATAAATCATGTGCTGTTTAAACACTACTTTGTAGCTCATCTTTTGCTACTACGTAATTACACCTTTTTTTGGTGTGACCTCAAACATAACATGACCTGTATTACCAGTACCTGGCTTTTGAACATTTCATGCTGTTTTCTGTACATTTCTTTTCTCTGTACTCAAAACTTTCTTCTGTATTTAAAAAGAAAAGCTGTCTGGCATCTCTCTGAATCATTAATATGCAGCCTGTAATGGAGAAAACAACTAAATTAAATCCTTGTATATATATATTAAAACAGGCTATAATACTTAATTCCTTTAAATAGCCTTCTTGCAGTTGTTTCTTTCAGTCACCTCTTGGGATGCCACGATNATTTCTTTTCTCTGTACTCAAAACTTTCTTCTGTATTTAAAAAGAAAAGCTGTCTGGCATCTCTCTGAATCATTAATATGCAGCCTGTAATGGAGAACACAACTAAATTAAATCCTTGTATATATATATTAAAACAGGCTATAATACTTAATTCCTTTAAATAGCCTTCTTGCCACGATGACATATAAAAGAAGTTTTTAAGTAGGGCTATTTCTGTTATACTGCTGATTTGAAACCATGACTGTTTAGTATTAGTTTTACTGGCCAGTATTTAAGGTGTTAAACTAAATAACAAACTGGGGTTAAACTAAATAACAAACTAGGCAACTTGAAATATGCCACATAACATGTGTAATAGGGACAAGAAATAGCACAGTTCCGGACTATGGTATTGTCCGACACCTGTTTTGTTCTCATAAAATCCTAGATTTTCTTTCTGAGTATTTACTGGTAGGACAACTGATATTCAGCAGAAAACTGCAAATATCCCCTGCTCACTATTCAATGAGAAACCTCTGCCCAGAGAGACCCCCCTTTTCTAATTGTCTTACATTTTGAAAGGTAAAATAAATGCACTTGCTAGAAAAGCAAGCTCTCTAGATGTTATGCAGGGACCTGTTAATCTGGCTCTGATGCCTTTCTTAAAAAGTCAGATGTCAGATGCATTGTAAATTACCTTGAAGCAACTTTTTGTCTTGTATCGCATTGTTGGATCAAATAGATCTTTCAAATGTAGCATTCAAAGTATATGCCACAATGCTCTGTCATTTTAAGAGTCTTAACTCATCGGACTGCTTGAATTCATTACCATGTACAACCAGATGATGGCACCAACTAACTGCTGCTGAACTGTCTATGCTGATTGAAAGATGGTCTTGAGCTTATTAGTCATTCCCCCTTTTTCTTTATGTAATTAGATTTGGCCATACACATTTGAAATTAAGACTATGAATAATCGCAGATGATCTTCCAGATTACAAGTAGAGACCTGATCTTCAAAGCTGAAAGTATTACTTTCCAACCTTACCTGCTCTCCTTAAAAATGCTTTACAAACATGGCTCTCCTGCTCTTGCAGGAGACTTCAAATATTACTGCAGCACTTGAATTCCCAGGTGGTTTTTTTCAGTCTCAGAAGTTGAGGTTCATGCCTTTTACCATCCCGATGTGGCTGTTAATTGAAATTTAACTTGTGTTCTGTTGTGTCTGAGGAAAGTAGTAGGTACTTCTTCTTTCCAACTCAAATTCTAAACTATTCCTTGAAAACTTGTCTAGATTGCTAATTTATAAAAGTATTTTATTAAGAATTAACTACCTGACAGGTAATTAGAGTTAAATACCATTGTAAATGCAGGGTTTGGTGTTCTGTGATGTCTGTTCTGTGCTAAGCTGTCTCTGGTCCCATGGTGGTGAATAGGTATATTAACCGTGTATTAAAACTTGTGTACAGAACTTGTAAATCATGAAGGGAGTTTTCATTTGCATTTGTGTATTAATTATACCCTTGTGTTTTTTCCCTTTTCTCCTAGAGCTCATATGGCTATGGTGACCTGTTCAGTGAGACATGGAAAGCATTTACCAACTATGAAATAATACACTTGAAAACCTTTGACTCTAAAAAGGTATGGAATTTTATATTTTGTTTTCATTCAGTCATTAGGCAGCAAATACGACAGCTTCTCAAGCTGCTTGTAGATATGGGTGTTTCAGAGAAAAGCATTAATACCTTTCATTAAAGTAACCATTCATTCATAGCTTATTTTAGTTTCCTAAAGCCTGTCTTAAACTCTTTACTCTCTAACTGGTTTTATTTATTTCATTCATGTTTGTTCTGTCTTGGGGGTGTTTTTTTTTTAACTCTTCCCACACTTGTATCCTAAGTGAGGGCTCTTTTGGGATCAGGATTGTCTTTCTTCTATTCATTTGCACAATCAAGGAAGTGAAGGTGCTCTTGACAGGAGCATGTAATTGCTATCTCATTATAAGCAGTGATCCCACTGAATGAGCCTGGGATGTGCCAGCGGAAGGTAGCAGTGCAGTGTAACTTCTTGTGATCTTCTTTTGCAGGTATGCTTTAAAGAAGCAGTCTTCTCATTACTGCCTCGAATGCGATATGGCTTGTTTTATAACACACCATTGGTGAGTCTTTTTTATCTATCCACTGTGTTAACTAGGTGCACATGTGACAGTCTAAAATCTGAGCTAATGAATCCCTCAAGTATCTAGCTGAGTTACCATTCAATGTACTGCACTGAAGGTCTGTGCGGCTCCAAATGACATGCTCTTCCCTAAAGATGAGAATTTTGAAGTTATGTTAGCTGGTTGATAGTAACTGGTTGTGTGCAATGTCCTGTGTCACAGCCCATGAGATGTGTTATTATTCCTGTTTAATGGGTGGGCACTGTGAAGTTACTGGTATTTTTTGCAGAGCACAAGAGCTTGCACACTGACAGACTTCCCTGAGGGTATTAGCTCATGCATTCAGGCTCTAACACTGTAGAGAGAGTTGCGCTTCCTCCTAAATGAAAGTCTCACTTGCGTTGCAATGAATAGTGCCATGTTCAGCGCAGTGCATGATACTGGGTTTTTGTTTCACAAGAAGGGCCAAAGACTGATCACAAAGAGGTTTTTCTGAGCAAAATAAATTTTTCATTCAAAATTGCCTTTGGTTTAAATTTCAGATCTCTGGCTGTCACGGTACGGGGCTGTTTAGAGCATTTTCTCAGCATGTGTTACACAGATTAAATATCACACAAGAAGGACCCAAGGTATGGTAACTAAATTGTAACATGGAGCTGATGGCTTTTACCAGAGAAACAGCATTAGCAAGCTGGACCCACTAGGGAAATAGGAGCATACTGTGAACTTCTTGTCCTTTCCTGTGATGCTTGGGTTTTTATTCCAGTATATCAATCTGTTCTGTGAAGGCCTTCAGCAAAGACTTGTGTGTGTTTGTGGAAGTTGCTCTCATGTCTTATTTACATAGGACAGACTTTAGAACATCCTCCTTCCAGCCCTGGGACCTCTTCCCAGTCTCTATTCTCTGTTCCCAAAGCCTTTGTGTCCTTCCTAGTTATGCAAGATATGTGGCACATGGTCTCCTCTGGAGCAGACTGACAAGGTGCTGTCCTTGCAATCCAACAAGAGGGGATCCCACTGAGCAATGCAGTGAGCTTGTTCTTCATCAATCCTTGTAGATACTGCCGAGCTTGGATCAGAGGAAGAAATGGTTGAATCTAGTCCTTCTGACCTTTGCCCAATACCATCTGTCCATCTCTCTTTCACCCACTGTTAGTCTCTGCAAATTGTTGCAATGGCTGCATTGGTGAATACAGCAGTTCTGAGCTTCTTGAAGTGTTTGCTAGAGAGTAGCCTATGTATTATCGCTGAGGGGCACACATTAAAGCACTGCAGAGGCATTTAGTTATGCTTCTCCTGCTGATGCTAATGGGAGTCATGCAGTTAAATCTCTTTATTTCACTTGGAACACTTACCCCTATGAGTCCGATTAATTTAAAGAGGTAAAAGGAGGAACTGTTATAGAAGTAAAATATTTTTTCCCAAAGATCTTGTGCACAAGCCGTCTTAAAAGCTGCTTTGCTACTTTAAAAACCTGCCATATAATGAATAATACAAAGGCTCTTTTTGTACTGAATAAAACAAATCTTTCAGAAAATGTTTTATTCTTTGTTAATAGTCAGACTTTTGCAAAGTTTTTGACACTTGACATCTGTTGGAAAATACGATGTGAATTTTAAGGTGGTTACATCATCTCTTACATCAAGAAGGGACATGTTTTGTTGCTCAAATAACTACCAGAAGTAAATATGGAAGTGTTTGGAGTCTGCCTCATAGCAATACACTGAAGCTTCTTTCTTTTTAGGATGGGAAAATCCGAGTCACAATACTTGCACGCAGCACAGATTACCGGAAAATCTTAAACCAGAATGAGGTGGGGTCCCTTTTATTTTTAAAACATTTATCAGAAGTTATATTTTGCTCATTGAATTGATTATTTTTCTTCTAGCGGTGTAGCCAAGACATCTGTCTGCTGACAAATCTTGGGCAAATATGTTCAGTGCTAATATGTCTTGTAGCCAGTCTCTGTTTCTGTGTACAAGACACTGAACCTTGCTGCCCTTTTTTAAGTATCCAATAGAAGACTACAGATGTAATTCTAAAAGCATTTCCCTTTAACAAACAGGCACTGCAGAGCTGCTGATAAAATTATTTCACTTTCAGACTGTCTCTTGTATTTATAGCATCCCCAGTGCTGACGACTCTCACAAAAACCTTTGTTATGCTTGCAGATTAAAATGCAGAAGCTATTGTATCTGAGTATGCGCATTCAAAACTTAATGAAATTTCATATTGATTCATGTTTTTGAATCATACAACTTAGTGGGCTTGTGGTGTAGCTTCTCTTGTGGTAAAATGATAAAATCTAATGTTTTCATACCTGTCTTCATTCTTAGCTGTTAGTGCCTGACAAAAATGAATTGGGATTATCATTCCCCACTGTATGGGAGGAGAAATTGAGGCTTGTTTGATGCAATAGCTCAGTGGCAGAATAGACAGGGTGCAAATGGCTAGATGTGTGCCTTATCTGCTTGGCTGTCCACAGTGCTACATGTATTGTGTTTTCTGGTGATAAGCACATGACAGAAAGGAATATGTTAGTCCTGCCTTTTCTACATTCTTGTAAGAGGGAGAATACTTGATTCTTTCTCCCTCTACTGCTGGCTATGGATTGGAGATGTACAGAAAGCTGTTTTAGGTTGGAAGGCCTGGATCTAACCTGGTTTCACTTCTCATGTGCGTAGGAGTCTGACCTAGTAAGGTACTTTTGAAAATCCTTCTTAGCTACCAATTTGCTTCCTTAGGCATTGGAATATATTTTGGAAATCCAGCAACATCTTCCCACTGCTCCTCCTAGTCTGAGTGGTTTAGGATTGGGTTCCGGAGCATGTAATGGTCAACGGAAGTTCTCTGTGAGAGTGCAGGAGACCTGCATCTGCTCTCCAGGGTTTACTCTGTCAGGAATAACTTGTGTATCTTAGGTGAGAAGCCACAAGAGGGGAACTGCTCCTTTATGTGGCAGTGACAGTATGTTCTGTCTCCCTCATTGTCATTCCCTGCTGGGCAGGAGGAGTGTGTAAGATGGTCAGGAGTGCAGGGGAGGAGTTAATTGAAGGAGATCACCAAATCATTGTCTTTTCATTCTCTTTCTTAGCTTGTGAATGCTTTGAAAACAGTGTCAACGCTGGAGGTCAAAGTGGTAGACTACAAATACAAGTACGTAAGTTGACAGAAGAACCTAGTGTGATCTCATGCTGCCTATTGCTGGGCAAAGCTGTTTGCAGGCAAAGCTGTATGTGTCCCAGTATCTAACCTATTAAAAATCCAAGAACTGGTAAAAAAGGAAGAATGTCATTCAGGGAGTGGTGGGTGAGCTAGCTAAACATTCCCATCTTATGATGCACTGCTTAGGAATGAGTCTCTAGGGTTAGTAGGCTCAGGTTAAAGCTACTATATGATGAACAAGTTTGAAATCACTTTTCTTCTTGTTTCTTCCCCTCTCCCAAAACCAGCTGTGTTCCCATCACTCTGAATTTGCAAATGCTCTGCTGTAACTATGGGTCCAACAGGGATTTCTCTTGTATGAAGGTAGTCTTTTATATTATGTGACCATTAGTTTGGTAATGAATCATAACAGCTTATTTGCTGCTGTAGTAGCCCCTGAAGACACCCCTTGAGGTCAGTTTGTGATGTTCAGATGTAATAGGCACTGTGTCAGTGAGAAATGGCTTGAAGAAAAAGTTTCCAAGTGGTGTATGCCTGTGCCAAATGACAGCAGCTCCCATCTACTCAGTGATGCTGTCATGGGTCATGCAGGAGGCGTGAGAAACTGAAGCAGCACTGAGAGATGGGTGTTTTGACCAAAGCAGTGACAATGTGGGGGAGTCAAGAGTTGCCTCCAATTCCCCTGTCAATGAAAGCACTTGAGCAGTCTAATAAGAGAAGGGGTGGACACCACTGAGTGGCCATCTAGGCCATCCTATTTGAAAGCTTGGCCAAATGGTACTTCCACAAGTCCTGTGTTTGTCAAACTGTGTGTAGACCCTTCAGTATTGCAGATTTCCACAGCTGTCCTGTGGCATCGCTGTCACGGTTAGGAAGGTTTCCCTGGTGTCTACCCTTGTAACAGTTTAAGTATCTAAAAAATGTGTTATTTGAGCCAGTTTCTTTCTACTCTCTTCCAAATAGTCAGAGGGGATGTTATTCTCTTCCTTTTCAATGTATGAACTGTTCATATCCAAATGAAGCATGTTGTAATTTCCCTTTGAAGTTGTCAGTCTTCTCTTAACAGTGTCTTTAGGTGTCTTTAGTCCATTTCCTTGTGCACTCAGGGAACACTTGGTTATATAAAGAGAATGCTTTATTTGGTGTTTACAGGCAAAAGATGGGAGAGAGTGACAGTTCCAGGAGCTGAAAAAACCTGGTCTCCTTATTTCTTCTTGATGCACTGTGCATAAGTTAAGGTTGGATATCTACATCTTTAGGCAGAATCCTGTGATATGATTATCAATTGTGTACTTCTACATCACATTAAAAAAATTTAGGTCTCTTATGTTGAGTTGTTGGGCGGTTTTACAGGAGGTGATAGCTCTTTTTTTTTTTAAAAAAAAAAAAGTAAAAAACCCCAATCTTGCAAAAATATTCAAGAAAACCCTTAAATTTTTGGAAAACTCTTGTGGAGTTTTGAAACGTGCCTGCATTTGTTTTAATTCTGTGCTGAGTTATTTCTGGATGCAGCATTTATGATTCTTGGTATTGTTCCTTGAAAAATCAATTCTGTCTTTCCCTTAAGTTAATTTAGTGCTTTCTGCATGTCGCTGACTCTTGCTGAGGTGAGCAGGCGTGCCAGGTCACCATCTTCGTTGTGTTGTCTGCAGGGAACTTGAATTTTCAGAGCAGTTGAGGATTACCCACAACTCTGATATATTCATTGGGATGCATGGAGCTGGACTTACCCATTTGCTCTTTCTACCAGACTGGGCTGTTGTTTTTGAACTGTAAGTTTGTTTCTCTCTTTCACCTCTATTACACAACTGCTTATGTCTGTTCTTATATGTTAATGAAGCACTCTTCTTCACCTGTATTTGACTATCAATGTTTGTCTTGTGTTGTCCTCATGTAGACTTCATTTTTGGCAGCCTCCTCTTCTAGGGATTGAAAGTGAGGAAGCTTTGATTACAAGTATAGTGTAACTATATCATACAGGTTTAGTCTGCAATTTCTTAAGGTGCTGTGGTATAAATACAATGCAGCCTGGTCAACAATGGTGCAGGTTTAAATGGCAAGAAGCAAGATAGCCTCAGTGGCCAGATCCTGCCCAGTGAGTCTGAAATATAACAGTATTTTGGTGATCCAGTTAAACTGATTGCATGAGGTACATGCCCAAGGCATTACAGACCCCCCTGAGTGTTATTTATATACTCCTTTCTGTGCTCAGGACATGAGCACCAGCTTGCTGTGTGTCATTCTCTTTTACCTAAACTTCTCTTGTAGCTTCCTTTTTAAACATACTTTGTGATAAATTGTGGATGTTAACAGGCATTCCAGTCCTGTAGAACTTAACAAAAGTATAGGATATTTGTCAGAAAAGCACTGAATTATCTGTCCTGGGAAATTCTGCTTGAAGCCCCTTGTTTTCAGTAGAGCAGAAACTGTCCATGGCTTCAGTGCCTTAGAACTGGACAGCAAACATTTCAGCTTGCAGGTTTTTTCCCTGTTCCACCCTGGGAAACTTCAGCAGAATCTCTGTAGATAAATATGATTATTTTATGCCCGTCCCTAGATACAACTGTGAAGATGAACGTTGTTACCTGGATTTGGCAAGGCTGAGAGGCATTCACTACATCACTTGGCGAAAAAGGAATAAAGTGTTTCCTCAAGATCAGGTAATGATGGCCACTGCTGAAGGGTGGCAGGCTGTAACTTGAAGCATTTAACATTTAGCTTCCTTCACCTATCTACATTACGGTATTTGAAATATGATTTTCATTCTTTAGACCAAATTAACTTCCCTGTTGTGATTAAGAAATCATTTATATTAATGGCTGAGGGAAGAAGAGAAATGAAATGAATTGGCCGTTAATTCAAGCCATCCACAGCATCGCTGTTACGCAGTTACTTTGCTGACTCCTTTGCCTCAGCAGATCAGAAATAATAAATTAAAATGGCAGATGCTCAAGTATTTTTCTTGCTTTTTTTAATGGAAGATGTATTGAGGTTTTTTTCCTATCTAAAAGGCCTTATTTCATTTTCCAGGGACACCACCCAACACTGGGAGAGCATCCAAAATTTACAAACTACTCTTTTGATGTGGAAGAATTCATGTACTTGGTGCTTCTGGCTGCAAATCATGTATCACAGCATTCCAAGTGGCCATTTAGGGTAAAACATGATGAACTCTGAATGAGGTTTCTGACTGAAATATTATTTTTAAATAATGCTCCATAAAACTATTGTAACAACATAAAGCAAAATGCTGGTGTGAAACGTGTAAACCTCTGCGAGGGAAATAACCTGTTATTAGTCAAACCACTTCTTAGCACCATAGCTTACCTTTATAATCCCTCTCTTTACTTCGGGGAGGTTTTTCTATGTAAAAAACTATTTTTCAGAACTCTTTATTTTGGTTTTTTTTTTTTTTGCTCTGTATTTTTTTAATTCCAAATTCTAAAATACTCGTCTCTGTATAAAGATTTGTCCATCCATTTCATATAAGGTTTTCTGGGGTAGATACTGATGTTGTAATGATTTATGCCTACTAACACGTGACAAAATGCTAGAGGATGGATACATAGAGATGGAGGGACTAAACTGAAAGACCAAACTATAGCTTAGTTGCAGTTTTTATTCTGGTCTCTCAGTATAGTCTCTGTGGGCATGAAATAGGCCTGTCAGAGCTCCTCAGTTCATCTTTTTTAAGAAGCTAGATGTTTTTATACTATATATCTGTACCTGTAAGTAAAAATCTGAATAGGAATTACACTGCCCAGTGTGTCATTTGCAGCTGAGTTACATGATGTAGTTGTTCCAGGCTGGCTTGTTAGTTCTTTCTATTACCATCTATGTCCTTGCTGTGCTTGCCCCTGTGTTGTTTCTAGGTTTGAAAATCTTCCTTTGTAATAGTGTGGTTGTAAGAATGACGTGGTTAAGTAAGCTTTAACTTTTGTTGTTTGATTCAACAGGCACCGCAGGCTTTTATTTCAAGTTTCAAAACAGTTTCAACTTAGAAAGCAGTCCTGTGTTTGTGCATTTAAATATAAACTTTGACTCTTCTCCCTGTAGTTTTAAATGCTAAAATACAAGAGGCCTCCTCAGTAGGTTTAGTCAGTCTCCTATCTCAAAGCAGGTACATCTTTTCCAAAGTAAATACTTAAAACTTTGGGTGTTTCCTACTTCATCACATAAAACAGCACTTTGCAATGGAAAACCTGAGCAAATTGGGGTAAAACTTGAGTCTTTTTGAAGCTCCTAAAGGGAATCAACTTTTGTTTTTTTTTTCCATGACAAATGATAAGATATGGAGGGTGTCTTTCAGCTGCAGATGGAAGGAAATGAAGTCATGAGGAGCCTTGTTCCCAGAGTCATTAAAAGCCTGATCTGTCAATATTGTTTTGTCAGAATGATGAAGAGTCAATCTAAACTTCTGAAAACGCTTCCAAAGCCAGTAGCATAGTTCACGTGGTTCATAGTTTACAGTGAAGGAAATACTAAGCCAAAGCCAAGTTCTTTGTGAAATTCTCCCAGAGCTAACATGCTTCTGTTAGAGGGGGTGGGGAAAAAAGGAACTAGTTCTGTTGTTTTAAGTGGGGCCAGAAGGATGTGTGGAATCAAGTTCAGTGAGACAAAACAGAGTGCAATGTTACAGGTTTTTTTGGGAATATATTCCTGTGAGAGGCTTGCAATATAATGATACAGTCTCAGTGGCTTGAAGCAGAGCATACATTTGTATGCAAAAGCAAGACAGTTACTGTATATCTAAACATTTCACTGGTGTAATTGTAGATATAATTGACTTCCATTCTCCAGCAGTCATAGGCAGTGTCACAGAGTGTAGGTACATTTACTGACCTGCCTATACTAGTAAAGCTTGAGTTACTATAAGTGTAACTTTCACATAGATTTTTCACAGCCTTAAGCAGTGCATAGGTGAAGTTAGGGATAGCTGATACACAAGATATTCAAAGTATCTGGTGCAATTCTTAGTGTAGCACATTGTTTTATTGATGAATAAAACTGTTTAAAGAACCATAGAAGCAAAATTGCACTTCCTGACATGGGCAAAAAAAGAAAAAGCCCTTGAAATACAGTTTCGTGTACGTGTGTGTGTGTGTGTTTGGGGTTGGTTTTTTTACCTTGTGGGATTTTGGAAGAAAAAATGTATAAAACTGAAATCAGTGAAATGTCTGAATTTGAATGAAACCAACTCGAAATAAAGAAGACATTTGACTATGAACTGTGCATAGATATTTGATAGCTTTTTTTTTTTTAATTTTAAATAAAAAGCCTTTATTTAAGAAACAAGTGTAAAACTTTTGGTCATAGTTTGCCAGGTTTTAGAGGCAAATGGTTGAAACACTGTTATTGCATAGAGTTATGTGGCTGCTTTTCCCTGCTGTGACCAGCTGGTGTTCTGAGGTCCAAACTGATACTCAGGTTTATTTACCTGGGAGTCTCACAGAGATAACTCTCTCATCTTGCGCTGCTTTGCTGGCTTTGTTTTCAGGCATTTTAAGACTGGGTTGTGAAAACCTTTGTGTACATTCAACTTCTTGTGCTGCAGATGATACTGCCAAAGCCAGTTTGTGGATGCAGGCATGTGCATGGATCTGTACAGAAGCAGCTAATGAGGAGATTCTCTTTCAAGTGGTGTTAGAACTCACTAGAGCAAGTGGTCAAACATATGCCTGAATGTGCTAAGGAAAGGCTGCAGGGACTTAATCCAAGGGTGATCCAAGCACTTTCAGCAAAATTGGGCGCAGTGTTAACAGTTGATGGCCAACATATTCTTCAGCCTTTATGGCTTAACGTTACTGGGATGAAAATACTATTTTGGTTGATCAGCTTTTCAAATAGTCACAAAATTATCTTGGCAGCAGCAGGAGGTTTGGTTGGATTAATGGGATTTTGCCAACAAATCCTGAGGGACAGTTTGGGCAACAGCAAAGATCTGGCTTGTGACTTTCGTGAAGAGGGTCTGAGTCTGGAAATCGGAATTTGAAGACTTTTGGGCCACTTGTTCTTTAGGCAGGGTATAGCTCGGGGTTGTATTTTCCTAACAGGCCATAGGAATCTTGTTCCTTGTTACTTCTGTTTGTTTTCTGTTGTTTTTTCTTTTTGTCTCTCCAGTTCACTTCAGTTTAAGCCTGTGTTTAGCTGGCCCATTGTCACCGGTGTGAGGAATTCAGTGGGACTTAATGAACGTTGCCAATCCTGAATGCTTACAGGATTGCCTGTGTTTCATGTACAGTGTAAACTGAGAGCTGGGTTTGGAATAAACCGTAATTGATGGAAGCACATGGTGTCGTTCCTTTTTACATCAGAAGCCTTCAAGATGTATTTTCAGTTTTCCCTTTGTGAAGTTCTGTGGAAGTTGGGTGAGTGTGAGAAATGGTTTGTGTGTGGGAAGGTGGAAAATCAGAGTTATTAATCTGAACGGTACAATTATAAATATTAAGGCAATACATTTTAAAAAGCAATTAAATAATAATGAAGTGGTTTAATTCCTGCTGTTAATCTTACCACTTGTACCATTACAGAGATAACTCAGGGTTTAGAACGTCTCTTAATATTTTACTTTATTTTTTTAAGGAGAGAAACTGAAGGGAATGTTCTCCTTGAGAGCTTTTCATCTGCTCAGAAGGACAAAATGAGACGGGATAATTTTCTTTGATTTCAGCATTGAATAATTGTTTCAATTTGCAGGTTTTGCCTTGAAGTTGAGCTCTTAATTCCACCCCTCTGAACATGGGTTTCTCATGGATTGGGCTTTTTGCCTGAAATACATTTTAGTATATACTACCAAATACTCTTCTGGCTTTTGGCCTGAAAGTTCAGAGCAGCTTGGCTCTTCCTTGCACATTTATCAACTCTCATCATCCCTCTCACATTGTAGTTCCTCACCTGGCAGTGTGGGCATGAGGGATGCAAAGCCTGCAGCTACTGAAGTACCAAACTTCTAGTCCGAATGGGTGTTGCTCCATCAGGAGTGCATGGATCAGCTGATGTAAGGGCTCTCCAACTCACTTTGGCCAAAGTCAACTGCCTTAGCAGAAGCCTGTGCTTCAGACTGTTGGCCACAGACTTGTTTTATCTATTATGTGAGTGATGGTTTGTGTAAACTGCTCCTCTGGTGTGCAGTACCTGGGAGCAGGCAGGCAGACAGGTCTTGGTGGCTGGGGTCATGTTTGCATTAAACAGGAGTTGGAAAGAATGACTGTGCCAGTCTTGGTGAGGTCTAAGCCCCTTCTGTGTGGGTGGTGATGGGCACTTTATGATGGGGGTATCTCAAACAATGCAGCTGATCAAAGTGCTTTGTGGAGGTAGGGAGGGAGGTGCACAGAGGGAATGAAGAGGGGTGAAGAGGAGAAAGGAGAAATGAGTATGTATAAAGGTTGCAGAGGGGTAAAATGGGTGGTGTCATTCCCAAGGCTGAGGCTCAGAAGACCTCATTGCCACAATTATAACTGCAGTAAAGAGTGTGAAAACCCCACTGGGACAGAGCCAAAAATGAGGGTATTGAACATGTTATGTTGTGAGGTGCAGGAGGGAGAAAGGGAAGGACCCACATTGCCGGAGTCCCAGCCAGGCGAGGAGAGGAGCAGTGTCCCCAGCCAGGGTGGGCTTTTGAGGAGAAGGGCCAGGGCTGACAGTGCATGCTCAAATGTCTTTTTTTTAGTAGGGAGCTCTTTTTTCTTAGAAAGATGAAATATTTTTGTAGCATAAAAATATAGATAAAACATAAAAATGTTTGCGTATAAACAAAATATAATGAATAATATAGATATATAAAATACAACTTTTTGTGTTTTACCATTGCCTTTTGGAGTGGGGAATAAAACACTAAAATAAAGAGCAGACTGTATCTTACTTTCCTTTATGTTTTCTTGGTTTTCCTTCTTTTTTCTCTCTCTCCATAGCAAATGAAAAATGAGGAGAAGGAATAAGAAAGAAAAATGACACTATTAATGAGAAGTGAAGCAGCTGAATTTACTTAATAGAATCATAGAATAGTTGGGGTTGGAAAGCACCTTACTTGGAGCATGTATCATTTCAGAAATGGTGCTTTTTTTTTGACTTGTATCTGTTTAAAATCAGATTTGGCTTTGGCCCTTAGAAGAGTGTTTGAAACAATATAGTACACAAAATGTGAAAAGCGTTTGAGTAGAGGGTGAGAAATCAGTTGTATGGAACTCAGCTACCCCATTGGTCATAGCTTGGCAACCTGAGTTAGTTTAGGCTGTCTCTGCTCGTTGCAGGGGGTTGGACTAGATGGCCTTTGAAGGTCCCTTCCAACCTAAACCGTTCTATAATTTTATGTAAGTCTCATTGGTCTCCTCAGCTCTTCACCAGAGCCCACTCGCATCCAGCACGGCGCTGCTTCCATGTCAGCTGCTTGTCCTGGATGTCCCTTGACTGGAATTGTCTCTTATACTGTAGACACCCAATTTCCAGGTAAGGCAGAGCAGCACTTACATCTGATTGATGGAAGTGCAGTAGATGGCACTAGAGCCCTTTCCAATGTTCTCTTGGCTGTTCAAATGGAGTCTCATTTCAAATGCAAGATGCTCACTAGGAATGCAATAAAGCAACTGCTCCTGCAAATGATGATGGTTTTGGTTTTCCCCCTTCTTGTTTGTAGAAGGGAATGCTTGGAAAAAAAGATTAATCCAGGGAGATTTTAGGCTTTAGCTTGGGATTACTCAGATTCTATAATATCAGAACCATTTTCTTCAGCTTTTCTTTAAGCAACTTACCTAGTTGGTGTTGGAAAATACTTTTCAGTTAATCTTTGGTACCAAATGCTCTTTCTCATTTTCTTGTAAAAAAAAAAGCCTGACTAAACTGTCTCTTTTTAGCAGCTAATGCAGTTCCTGTTCTGCTGCAAAGTCTGGATTTTCACTTAAGCAACACATTTACCCAGTCTTGCAATTTATCCTGCACCTTTCACTACCTACCTGCTTCTGCCACTTATTTCACTGGGTGTGTATGTTTGTGTGCGTCTGGAGTTGTTGAAAATGTAGACTGCTGACACTCAGGAAATAGTGCCAAAATACTGGAAAACAATGGAGTTTTTCTGTTTAAAACCCCCAACAATTGCCATGAGGATATTTGTTTGCAAAGGCAAATACTTGAGCTGTGCAGATTAGCCCTTTTCCAGATGTATCCCACAGTCAACCAGTGGCTGCCCAGAGAGGGCTGCTGCGCCAGAGCGTTGGTTAGAGCCGGGGAGCTGATTGCTGCCTAAGATGCAGCTTTAAACAGCTGAGCAAAATAAAAGCTTTAAAAGTTAATACAGGGTAGTAATTGTGTTACTGTGCAAGAAGGATGGAAAGCAGGTGAGTATTGTAATATGATGCAAGTGCTGAAAGAAGGCAGACACTCTCCATTCCAGTGGCACAAGAGCAACACATCCATCATTAGCTGTGGTGTTTGAACTAGAGCCCTGGAGTCCCTCTGTGGATGCATGTGATGAAACCTGGAAACTGTCATTTTCCTTTCAGTGCCACAGGGTGGGACAGAACCTGTGGAAGGAGGAAGGCTGCAGTGGATGTGAAGGTCAACGACTTTTTGGCATTTCTCTATTATTGTCCATGGGTTTGTGTCAAGTGAGGAACACAGACAGGTCCTGAGCAGGCAGAGACTGCAGCGGGGCTTATCCCTGTCCAGCATTTGATTTTAATTCATCATGCAGATAAATAAAATCCTTATCACAGTCACATACCAGGTACAGAAACGTGCCTGGCCCTAGGGATGTGCAGGAGGTGGCAGGGAGGGATGGTCACAAGGATGCTGGTTACAAGGGTGCGAGTGTGGCAGTGTCCGCCATTGGCCATCATTCATTACCCATCAAGGACTCAGCACATCAGTCAGTGGAAAGGCGTGTGTATCGAGCTGACAGCTCTGAATTGTTTCTTCACCAATTACCGTGCCAAAGCCTTGATAGTGTAATGAAATGTGCCTCCTATCTATCACTTCATCTCTGTCAAACTGACTGGGTGTTCTTAGTTTGTTATGACTGGGAGAACTTCAGCGGCATCAGAGAAATAAGCAAGCTTGTCTCTAGTGTAAAAGGCTCAAAGACAGAATGGATGCTGTTAAACAAAGATGCCTCAGTCCAGATGAAAACTTAGGTGGAAAAAAGCCTCATGGGACTGGCTAAGCCATCATCTCTGTCTTCATTTGGGACACAGTGAGGGATGAGAAGTGTAGAAACTCTTCTTTGCTAGACATCTTTATACTTAGTATTCATCCTTTCTTATAATTTATTCATTGTGGTTTAGCATAGTCTAAAATATCAGACCTTCCCTCTCTATCCTTTTACATACTCATTCTTTGATGCTCCTTAATTCATTATTTAGGCAGTCTGCATTCTGCTGTACAAAACACCCTCCTCCCAGTAGTTTGATGTTACCAGTTATTCGTGTATCAGTGTCAGCAGCAAGCGGCAGGGTGGGATGCTCTGCTCCCTCTGCCCTCGCCTCCTGCACCCATACTGGCTGTCCCACTGGGTGAGGAGCGAAGGGCTTCACAGCAGAGGGAATGGCCAGCCAGAGTTCAATTGCTACAGCTCCAGCAAAGCTTTCCAGAATGTGTTGAAATGATGCTTGGATGTGTGTGGGACCACCTGGGTGGGAAAGTGGCACTTTAGGGGGAAGAGGGCATCACAGCTCTTGGTACCCAAACAGCAGGGGGAACCCTGCTCCTGTGGGGACCCGGAGTCCCACTGCATCCCATCCTGCAGCGGTGGCTGAGTTAGTGCTGGTGAAAAGCAGGGGATTCCTTTGATGGAGGTGTACTTGGGGTGCAAAGTACTTCCTGTCTTTTCATTAATTACAAAGTTGCCTCCTGTCGACAGGAACAATTGCAGCTGAAAACTGCATCTGTACCTATTGAACTCTCAGTGATGCTTTGATTTTAATTCTTGTGAGCAATCTGTTTGCTCCCTGGGTATAGTGCTTGATTCACAGCCAAATGTGCAATTCCCTCCTGCCCCCCAGTTCCTGTGTGTAACGTTTGCAAGTTGGGTCTGCATGAGGGAACAGTGTGCCTGGAAAGCATCATGTTTATAGCACTGGTTTTCCCTAACAGAAGAAAACAAGGCATGTAATTCAATGAACGATATTAAAATACATTTCATTTTAAAAAGTAGATAAGAAAGGTTAAGTAAATTAGGAGGAACAGATACTCCAAAACTCCTTCTAATGCCCTTGGTTGCAAAGCTGCACTGGACATTATCTATTTAGTATTTTTAATGTTCCACCCAAAGAAAAAGTTGGGATTATTTGACCTTTTAATGCATGCTTCAAAGAAAACACTTCCAAATGCTACGTAATAAATCAATCTTTACTTACTTAATAACCATGATGTTTTCCTTTTGAGTCAGGAACTCAGGAGAAAGTCTAGGATTAAAAAACCAAAATTGACAGCTTTCTGGTCATTTAATGTAAATTGTACTTTATTGATCAGATTTGAAAGCATTTAATATTAGGTTTGTGCAATGACATCAACTGAGGATGCTGCCGTCACTCTGGAGACAAGCCCCTTCTGCATGGCAGAAGCTCTGTCTCCATAGAAAGGACTTGGCCTCACCACTCAGCTACGAATCTTAGCTTTATGTTTTACAAATACTGAACAATTTTGCTCATTTCTAAGGCTTTCTGGGTTTTCTCCCTCTCTGATAAAACTGTGTTTACTTGTTCTCATATTTGCTGTCTAACAACTCTCCATATCATAGTTACACAGTCGATATCCGTCTGTTGGCAGGTTATTTTAGCAGAGCAGTTTATTAAAGCATCTTTCATGAGAATAGGTGCCTTGCACTGCTGCTTTGAGCACTGCTATGTGAGAAAGTTTCCTCCTGAATGCAACAATGCAGACTTATCAAATATTGGGTTTGGGACATCTAAATGAAGGAGGATAAAAAGGAACACAGCTATAGATTCTGTACAGATGCTTGTACAAATCCTGCTGTGGGTGAAATCTTGCTGGACATGGACCTGTTGTGAAGGAAGCACAGCACGATCCTTGCAGCTTGTTTGTCTTCCTACAGCTTTCCTTCAATTTTAAAATTCATATCATCCAAATTCTTCCTTTTTAAAGTACTTTTCCCTTCTTTTTTTTTTTTTAGCTCTTGATTAAGAAGAGATGCCCAGGTTTCTTTTCCTGGGGGCAGGTGTCAATTTACCTCCAGTATATTCTGTTATTCATCTTCATCTGCTCTTGGAGTTAACCAGACCTGGACTGCTTCTCTTTGGTGATTGCTCTGACCACCCTGAACTACCCACCTCATCCCTTCTTTAATTGGTGCTGAGATGGCATCAGAAGTGATGCTGATGCTGTTTTACACAGTGACACTTGTCCTGCAGCCCCTCATCCAGTCAGCACTTCACAGAGAAAACCTTCTGGCAGGGCTGCCGTAGGCAGCTCCGTTTCCTTTTGCTCTTTTTCACTATTCATTACTATTGGAAGCAGTTTCCAGTGACTGTAAAGGTCTCGTGACTGCCAAGGCAGGTGGCTGCCTCGTGCTCTGGGTGTGTTTAGTTTTCTGTATGTGTTCATGCAGGTTTCCTGAAGCCCTGGCGTTTTTCTAGCTTCTCTTTAGCACTTGACATTGATTCTTTGTGTGCTTTTCT
The DNA here is from genome assembly GCA_002631895.1 of Agapornis roseicollis. Lineage (NCBI taxonomy): Eukaryota > Metazoa > Chordata > Aves > Psittaciformes > Psittacidae > Agapornis > Agapornis roseicollis. Next base: position 125,843 of record NDXB01006247.1, on the reverse strand, counting down.
GGCTCATTAGTTTATTAAACATCAACGGTTATGCAGGTCTTTGATCCTCTTAAAGCTTAACTGGTTATGCCTGTCGCTTAACCAGTCATTGAGACATTGCAATGTTCCCTCTCTCCTGGGCACTTCAGCTCATCCACAGACCCTTGCCAGCACCTTTGTCCAAGGTGTTTTCAAAGGTCTTATGATTTATATGTGGGTTTCTCTTATTATTTTGCAGATTACCTTGCGGAAAGGTGCAGTTTTCCTCTACAGAAAAACATTGTTCACTTGTGTGTGTGTGTGTGTGCACGCGCTTTTAATGGCTTCCAGAGTAATCAACTTCTTTATGCAAGGAAAACGATATTACATCTGGGAAATGGATTTCTCTTGAGCATTTCTTCAAAACAGGAGACACCTGAGGTTAATGAGAAGGGATTCCTGTGCTAGTGAGTGGTTCAGTTCCTGCTTGCAGAGCTTCTGGGTGAACCCACCTACCCCTAATGATCTGCGCTTCCTCTGTGCTGCTGGCTGGGGTGATGCTTAACTCGGACACCCCCAATGCCAAATCCACTGTTTGAACATCCTCACTGACAGGATTGTCTGATTCCTGTCCACGTTCCCAAGTCTCATATTTTTTAAAGTGTGATCTCTTCCTATAGGAGGTAAATTACATGCCTACAATGAGCCACAGCCCCTAAAACCTAATGGTCCAGGCAGAGTTTACTGCTAAACTTTGCTCCCCAGGAGATGAGAGCATCTCTTCCTGGAAGGAGCCCTTCCAAAAGTCACCTCTGAGTTGCTAAGAAACAGCTTGTCACCGTGGCATGGGCTGTGATCAGCTGTATCCAGGTAATTAGAAGTCATTTCTGCTTTATTATTAACTACTTGTTGATTTCTTTAAAACATAATTTCCTTCTGTGTCTCCACAGCTACAACACTCCTGGTGCATCTGCATTGCCTCTGTGATTTTTCTTCTTTCAGAAACCTGGCTTCCAGAGGCTCCTCCTGGTGCTCTGGCCATGACCTAACTCTCCTTTGCTGAATAATTCCTACCGAGGCAACACAGTTTCCCCGCTGTGTTTTCCATGCTATGGTGTTTCAGCAAGGCAAATAAATCAGGCTGTCTCCATCACCGGGCAGCCTTGTTTGCTCAATTTTGCCGTTCCATTTCTTGCTTTATTGAATAAGCATGTATTTATGTACCTCGTGTCCTTTTGCTGCCTGTCCGTTTTTATTGAACTTCTCTATCGGCCACACGGTTGGGTTTTCCTGACAGGGTTTTGGATCTTAAAGCGCTATTTCTTCAGACCAGCTGTCACTTCTGTCCTAACCTTGTCCCATGAGATCTCTGTGCATTACATATGTATCTAGTTTTGACTGCCTGATATAAGTGCCCCATCACCTTCTCCTCAGCCTTTTTAGTTTTAATACCCTTGTACAGTCAATCCCTCTGGGGTTGTCCCCCTTCTCTTCCCTACCAGGCCAACCCTGGCCTGAAATCTTTTGCCCAGTAATACAAACACAGTCTCCAGCTTCAGACTTAGAGTTAACGCACATCAGTCTGCAACAGAGCCAGAGTGCTACTCCCAGGCAGCCAACTTAGAGGGAGCCTCATGCTCCACTTTGCTGCAGCAAACATGCAGCAGCAGTGTGGGGAAAGATGTGCCATTGTTACCCCACTCTTGGCTGATGTTATCCCCATCTAATGACTTCAAGCTTTAGGATTGGAGAGCAGAATTTTTCCATTGATTCAGCAGTTTGGGATCATGCCACATGATGGGATTTTCTCCTCACCCCAACTCCCCATTTCTTTCAGGTGAGGACTGTGGAGCTTTGGGGATGTAGGAAACATAAAACCTTTTCCATAATGGCTTTCATTGCTGCTTGGTGCCCCCCTGACAAATTCAATGTCAGGGGATGCTGAGATCTGTAGGGCTGAAAGTTGGTGGCTAATGAAGGAGCATCGGGATGTGAATGAGGTTTCTTCTCCTGCACAGCCAAACACAGGGATGTTATTTATAGCTGCTCACTTGCGCCATAAGCATCTGTAAAGACTTTATTCTTCATCCCCTCAGTGGAATCACAAATGACAGAAAGAGCTGAAGATGTAATGACCCTTGAGGTAGGAGAAATTATTTACCAAACCGTAGATAAGGCGACCGTTATCTCCTGTGCTGTGTTTAGGGCACCCAATCTGTTGCAGATGTTACCATAGTCATGCTGGTTAATTTAAAATTGTCCTTCATTCCTTATGTCTCCAATTCCTTTCTTAGGAAACTAAATCCTTTCATTACCCAAATGCAGCAGAGGAGATGAAAACGGTTGGTTCGTGGATGTATATGGCCATTCCAAGGGAGCTTTATGTAATTGTTTTTTAAATAGAAATGCTTCCTCCATTTTTTTGGTCTGATTTATCCTGGTTCTGTTGTTTGCCATATGTTTTCTGACATATGCTCCTTGTCTAGCAGTAAAAAGCTACCAAGACTAAGAAGCCTTCGTTGATTTGTAACAGGCACAGTAAGAGCTCTTCTCATTTTACTGACTTTACAAACTCGGTAGCAGATATGATATAATACAGGGATTATAAAGGAGGTTTTACCATTGGTTTCCTGGAATAATTTTCTTTGTGTATGAGTTAAAAGGGTGAGGATTAACAACACTATTAAGTATTGGAGACAGTATCCCTGTTTGTTTGCCTGTAGCTTTTAAAAGGTGACTTTCAGGTGAGAAGACTTGCTATTTGCTTGAATTGAACATGGTCCCCATGAACTCCCAAAAAACTCTGCCATTTCAAGCAACAATCTCACCACCAAATACATAATAGGTCTCTATCCACTGAAATCAGGCCAGGGTCCCAGCTTCTCTGTGTATGAGAAGACCGATTTATACTTGTAAGACATTATACGACTGGTCACAGATTTATCTGTGCATTCAGCTGTGATGCCGAGTAGTGAGTTGTGTTTGTCTCTTCAGTGTGAGATTTATTTATCACTTCCCAATCACATGTGAACCCTAATCTTAGTTTTCTTTTTCAGACAAGGGTTTGGAAGCACTTGAAGGATGTCAGACTCAGGCAGCTGGAGATAGCCCTGGGAGTTAATTTCACCCACAGCTCTGTTGCTTCTCTGGTGAGACCCACAATACAATACAAGAGGGAGTTTACCCCCAGATCCTGACCCTTTGTTCCTGCAACCTGGCAGTGCTGCAGTCAAAACTGTCCCCCAAGGTAAGGGTCTACATGCAATAGTTTGACTGTTGCTGTTACTTTTAAGCTAAAGGATTGTCATGTTTTATCAGTCCGCATTAACTGTGATGCTCTTGCAGTCAGTTGATCATGGAAGGAAAGCAGTTGTTTATCGTACTGAAAGCATTAAGTGACCTCCGCTAATTAAAAGATAATGTCAATGCAGCTGAGTGCAGTACCTGGGTCTTTAGCCTTTTAGATAGGCATTAAATGAAAATCAAAGAGTTTGTAGGAAATACATGTGGTAAAGGTAAGAGAACTGTTGGTGGAAATAGCAGGTCAGGTTTCAGTAGAAGTTATTTAAGCCATTAATGATACCTAATATGCCATGAAACCAGCAATTTGCTGAAAAAGAAAAGCTTCCTCCCCAGTTGTGAGATATCTTCACTTACTCTACCTCGACTGGATCATTTAGCTTGGAAAAGCCTATGATATAGTGGATCCGATGTGTCTCTCTGTCCACAAATAAGCTAAATGCATTTTCTCACAAATGCATGTCACCTTCCAAATGACCCAGATGTTCAGTGTTAAGTTCTGTGTTCAGTAATAATGTAGTCAGTGTCTACAAACGCAGTCTTGCTTGCCTTTTTTCATTACTGCAGTGTCTGGGAGAGGGAGCAAAACAGGTGGAATAACTATGTACAAGCACATCCCTTACTCCTTGGAGACTATAAATGGTAAACAGCCTCTTCTGCTTTCTACATTTATACAGATGCAGAATAAAACCCCTTCAGACAGAGGAGTGATGGCACAAATTCTGTATGAAATCACCTGAAGATGCTGCCTGCCATTGTCCTCCAAGGAGTCACAGTGGATGAAGGGCTCTTGGAGGAGATGTCAAAGCAGTCTATAAAACTTTGGCATCATTTTTCCAGTTTGTGCCTCATTCTTTGTCTCTTTCCTCTGTGAGAAGAAGCAGAAGGAAGGACTGTTATTTGCCACTTGGAAGAAGTTAAATCACGTGTGGGAATATAGAGAGGAACGTAATGGCTCAGATTCCTGTGTTTGAGAATGAAGCTGGCTTCATGCATAAAGCAGAGGCTTCGCAAAGAGGAGAGGGGAGGTGTTTGCTTCTCTTCAAATTTGAAGAAGTGCTCTTGAGAAGGAAGGTAACCTCTTCCCGGGCAGTTTGTAACTGAGCTTTACAGCTGCCAAATTGTATTTGCTCACATTCAGCATTTCCAGCTGAGGAGGCTGTGGAGTAAGGAGCAGGGTGTGAAGGCATCCAAGCCAGCCCTGGCCTCGGTCTCTGTTAGAGCCATCATCCAGAGTCTTTCAAGGTGGAAGATGCTTGATCTGCCACAGGACTGAAAGCTACAGGATGAGGAGGGCTGAGCCTCCATGGTGCTGCTGATCTTTCGGACAGGAGACCAGTGTTGGGATGAGTTCACCAGCCATAGGCTCAGCTGTTCCCACTCATGGTGACTGTAGCATCTGTGCCTTTTATCCCATCACACTGTGGGTACGAGATCCCCTCTGCTGCCCTCTGTGACAAGTGCATATGCCTGGCTGGATGCAGGGATGGCACCTTGTGCATCACCACAATGTGATATTCTCCTTGGATAAGGCAGCTCTGTAAATGGCTCTCATAAATGCAGCTTGGGCTGATCAGCACTGGGCTACCCAGAGTAGGAAGGATGTGCAGCTCTCTGCTTGGTCGTGCTGTGGGAAGCTGGAGGCATGGATGTGTGTTAAGGTAGGTGGTGTAGGGTTGAGCACAGCAGCATCGGTGCTGTGTCCAGCACACTGCCTCCCCGCTGAGAGAGCACCACTGCAGGGGCAGGGGTATCCCATCAGCCAAAGAAGGTAACAGAGATTTTAAACAGAAAACAGTACTTTTTCTGAGTGCCAACCATCCACTCTACAGAAAATATTGTCCATCTGAAGGGAAACCTAGAAGGGAGGTTTTGACACAAATCTCCCCTTTACAGAAGTTGGGTTTTCTCCACCCAGCCTCCTTGGCAGTAGACAGTTACATCTATTTATGTGAAACCCCAAGAGCTATCACTTTGAAAACTTTCAGCTATGAAAACAATACCCTTTCTGTTTACCCTAAACACTGAATATTGTGGAATACACCCCCTTATTGTACTGTGGTCAAAGCCCATTGCTGATAGGCAGATCTCTGGTTTCAGCAATGCCTGATGTCTCATTTCTCTCTTTGGTGCCTTATAATAAGCTCTGACTTTCAGTGTTTCTTTAAGAGCAGTAGGTATACCTGAAGACACTTTAAAGAAGCTATTTAAAAGGTTGTAAAAATTAAAATAAATACTTGGCATCGAGGTTCTTGGAGTGCATGATGAATATTTTAATAGTTAAAAATCTAGCCAGAGAGAAATGAAATGATTTAGTGCTCTAAATAAATCTCTTTGTGGGTTTTAATGTGCAAAAATGGACAACAATGGCTTTAAACCTTCTCCACAAAAACGTCTATGCCCTGGTATACTTTTTATATGTTATATCCGTAGCCAGTAATGGACTGTTATATCTCTTTAGGTGCCAAGAGAAGGTAGTGCAGTGTTTTTTCTTCTCTAGGACTTTGCATAATAACCTTTAGGCTTTGATCAGTGTTTAGACCTTTGGGAAGACAGCCATGGTTGTAAAGCTCATCCATAGCACCTTCATCCTCAGAGATTTTGCATCCCATGTTGGAAAGTGGACACCAGAAAGAGGGAATTTTTGGGGAGGTTGGAAGGGGAAGGAAGATATGGGATGTTCCCATGCAAAGTGACTCAGGCAGCATTAATTGTGGGGAGCTCTGTGCTCACATAACTTCTAATCACCTTGAGACTCCAATAAGTTTCAGGCCAAAATGGGTAATATTTGGTTGTGTCACTGCTTAACATTTTCTTTTCCTTGTCTTTTTGTAGTATCAGCTATGACAGAGGTGGAGCATTACTTGAGATGGTGTTTGTGCAATCGATCAACACATTAGCTAAGAAAGCCTTGAATTTCTTCTTTCAATTAACTAAATGTATTAGTGTCCATGAAACTTGTACCCCTGAGCTGTATTTCTGTAAAGCAATATCTTTCACCTGAGCCCTTCAGCCATGCTGTGAGGCTGCTTTTCTGGCAAATCTTCCTGCTCACCGAATCTCCTGTATTTTCTTCCTTGCTGTTATAGTAACTCCTGTTGCTAAATGTACTGAGTGCAAGCGCTGAAGCAACAGTGCCAGTATACATTATTAGAATTACAGAGAGTAATAAAAATGGGTTGTGTATAAAAAGGTATAGAACAAGGCAGTGGAACTTCAGCTTTTAAGTTACTTTAGGAAGCTCTCTAGTATCTATTGTACTGACAAGCCATGCATTAAATACAGTTGGGTTTTGTCTTATATGTTTTCTAAAGCAAAATATTTGGATGCTGAACGCTTCAGGCTTCCAGCTTTCCTTGAAGAAGATGAGATGATGAGAGGTCTGCTCACAGGCTTTTGGTAATTTTAGAAAGCATCTTTCATGAGATGCTTAAAAACACAGTGTCCAAGCCCATAAATTGTCTCTGAAGATGTATGCGGGATGTTTTTAACAAGGAACAGTGAAGAGATTTAACTGTAGGAAGTCCACTCTGTATCTGATAGATAAATTCATTAATCTAGTGCATAATGTCTGTTTTCTTTTAATTAAAACAGAAAAGTTCTTGAGCATCAATGAAATAAAACTGGCCCCTTGACCTCACTGTGATAAAAACAGTTTGAGTTTTTTCCCTCTTGCAGCAGGCACTCAGAGACTGGATATGGGAAGTGCTATGGGCAGCTGGAAGCAGACACCCCACAGCACAGATGTAAGGTCGGTGTACAGTGCGTAATCTCAGCCCTCAATGGAGAAGATATGGTGAAATGTTGACTTTAATTGCCATGGGATACAGATTAGCAGATGGTTCCATGGATAGGCTGCTCTCCATGTCTATAAATAGCATAAGTTAATTTATGCAAGATCTTTCTTTTCTTTTATAGCTATGTCCCAATGTGTCACTATCTTTCTGACAAGGAAGTATCCAGCACTGGAGCTAAAATATAGGTCCTCTTTAAAGCCCTGGTATCATGTGATTATGTTACAGTAAAAAAGCATCTGATCAAGTAACTCCTGATTGAAAAGACAGGCTGTGACAGCCTGATCTGAACGCACCTTCATTTCAGAAATAACAATCAGGTATCTGCAAGTCAGCTGGAATAATAGCTGGGAGAAATGGGGAAGGCAGCATGGCTCTGAGCAGGGTCAGCAGCTTCATGCGGTTTCCCATCTCATGCTGCCTGAACAGTGTTTTGCTTTGCAGATCTTATCTGCCTTCAGCTTCCACATCCCTACTGTTGGATGAATTTCTTTGCTTGCCGATAAATCTCATTGCCACTACCTATTGCTAACAGCTGTTTTTTCTAGCTGAACCTGCACAGCTTTGCTTTATTGCCTCCTTCTACTGCCAGAGCACTCAGGTTTGGGGCTGGTCCCCATGAAGTTGCAGTGCTGGGGGATGTTTGCCTGTTGGGGTCCTGCTGCTCCTGTTGAGCAGCTCCATGCTCAGTGGGATAAGCATCTTCATTCTGCCATCTTCACTGTTGGGGTCTGGACTTTGAGTCACCATGGGACCAGCCACAATTGGAAGGGGTAAATGGCCCTGCTGAAGCTGATGGAATGCCTCATGTCTCCAAGTACCCTCCTTCACTTGGTCTGAGCAGCCAAAGCATTCAGTGGTAAGTGGCTAAAAGGCTTTGGGTTGACAACAGCTATAAGACATGCTGCTTCCCTAAAAAGGGACCTGCTTTCCCCCTCTCTGGGATGGCAGCACAGCCCTCATTGCTGTACCTGTGTGCAGAAGCAGCCTCCATCCGTTTGGATCTCAGGTTTTGCTTCCCTGACATGTAGACCCCAGTGCTACAGCTGCCTCTTGGCTCTTTATCACAGGAGCTCATTTCCCTCATTGGGCTCTATCAGGTCTTCCACTTAGTGTCTCTCTGTCAACAGTTTCTGCAATGGAAGCATCACTTTTTGGTTCATAGCTTTGGCTTCTGTCATTCAGAAAACCTCATGTTAGCAGGCTTGGCTGCAACTGTTACCCAGCAATTGGGTAGCAGATGCCCACTGATATTTGTACTTTTGGGTATTGCTGTACTATGTGTGTTTCTTCCAAAGAACTATTAGAAAACCCCACTTTTCAGCAAATATATCCACCATTGTACAATAGTTAGTAATATAAATCAGCTGGGCCCAAACAATCTTTATGTCTAATTCTTCCCTGCTATTACATTGAATTAAAGTGGTACTAGTAAATAAGAAATAAGCAAAGAATTTTCTAAGCTGCATGTGTAAGTACAGGGAGTTTTTTAAGACGGAGCCCTTTCTTTTCCCAGCAGTGGCACACTATCTCCCCGCCCTGCAGAATCTCCCAGCCATCCCTTTTCTCACCACCTGAACAAGTAAATGGAATGTATCAGAGGACCTGCACCGCGACTGAATTTGTGCCATCTCAAGCCCAATGCCAATCAAAATCAACCATCAGAAATATGCATTGAAGGATCAGGGTCCGGATCCTGCTCCATGATGAATCTAAACCTCCTTTGGCTCAGTAGCGACATGCTGGATTTACCTACATGTAATCTAGAGCAGATTTTGGACCCTGCTCATGAGCATTATGCCTTTCCCTACAGGAAGGAAGATTGTTTCTGACCTTGCTTAAACTAAGCAGCTTTAATCGTTCAGGATGGAAACACCAAGACTGGGCTGGGGGCTGGGGACACAGACATGAGAATCCTATAATCTTTGGTTAAGTTGTAATGAAATTGTCCAGGATGAGAAGGAAACAGATGGATTCTGATTAATTTCTCACAAGTGTAGACCTCAGCATCCGATGTAACATATGTGGTGAGCAAATGTCACTCATGCCTCCAAAGTGCAGAAAAAAATCACTATTGTCAGGATATATTCATTGGCATATTGGCTGCTGAACTCCCAGGGGTATAAAGATGCTGTGCATTACATTTAGTCCTGAATTAAATATTCAGAGGCAGAGATACCTAACCCTTTCCTCTATGCCTCACTGGTTATCACAGTGGAACTTAATGAATTGAAAGAAGGAGGGAAAGGGAGATTTTTTTTCCCCCCTCCTTTGTAAATCGTTATTTACTGCGAAAGGAATATCAAGATGGCTTGATATTTCAGCTTTACAGAGTTCAGTTGACAAGCAATACAGCCTGAGTTAGGGAAAATAATGCAGCTTTGAGCTGTAAATGAGCAACTACACTACTTTGATCTCGTGCTGATAGGAATCAGAGCCCAGCTCTGTGTTTGTGCAGTTGTTCTGGGTTTTGTCACTTCTATAATCTATTTCATGTAATTGCATATTTAAAGAAAAAAATGATGTTCATTTATTGATTGCCACTCTATTGTTTTAGGCAGGGGAGATAAGAGGCCAGAGCTGCTTGCTCCTGTCTTCATGTAGTCTTAGGAAGTGGAAGAAGCTATGCATGTGAGTAAAGTGAGGCCCCATCTGTGCCAAGGAAAGAGATTCATTACAGCTGACTTGTCCTGTTGGAATTACTGCCCCAGACTGCTTCTCAGGAAAGGATGTCACTAAGATATCTAATAGAGTATTTCATCACCAAAGTTGGGAAACAAATATCAAGCAGTGGGGCTTCAGTGTAGCTCAGGCTCTGTACCCTTCTTCCAGTCAATCCCTCTGCAAAACCAAGTAATGTGTATGTTAGTGTCTTCTCTTCTAAAAATGTATTCCTCATTAGAAAATGGGGAGGGGGGAAACATAGGTATGTTATTCTCTGTATGCTGAAATTCTGTCTGCCTTAACTTACTTGTACCTTTCCTTCTCCCCCTTTGGCAAACCCTGCTCCAGCTCACATCACGGGCTGGTTTGTTTGTCTTAATGATCTCCTTCTTAACAAGTGAATGTGCATCTTCTTTTGGGGAGCAGAATCACCTCAAAAGGAGTTTTATTTCTGATTGAGGAAAGTCTGTGAAAAAGCTGAGACATCCATATTAGCTGCTGTTGTAAACTGGCTGAAGCACGCTTCCTCCCTCTTTCTCATGCAGCATTTTGTTTTGTTCTAAATTGAAGATGCAGCAAATCTCAGTAATAGCTGGGACTGTACTAAACGGCACCCACCTGCTAAAGTCATAACCTTCGTTTTAATTAAAAGCTCTAGTTTTGGAAAACTTGACCTGAGACTCTTGTTTCTCTTCTTGACCATTTAATATTGTGACCTATGATGGCCTACAGGCTCCTCTTGGCTTGTGAAGCTCAGCAGGATTCTGACTTCTTCGCTCATTAGAGAGAACTAGTAGTCTCTGTTTCTAAAGCCTTAAGATTTCTAAGAAGACAATCAGACTCCGATTCCTTGGGATGCTGGTTTGCAGCTGAGGGTTGGTTTTGCTGAAATTCCTGATTTTTTTTTGCTGAAACTGATTGTTTCCAGCAGATTTCACCTGCCATTGCCTTAATTATGAGCCAGAATTGACGTTACAACTTGTGCATCTGCAACCTTTCCGAACAACAGTGTTATCCTTTGTCAGCTGGAAACTTCTGTTCACTTTGTCTGTTTTTAACATGATTCCTGGTGATGCATCACTTGTAGTTCCCTCCATAAAGCTGTTGTCAGTGCAAATGGGACTAAGTTTGATCATTGCTTACTGCATTGAGACTGCACAGGGCAAAATCACTTCAATCCCCCTCTGATCTCCAAAATCACTGAAGAAAATCAGACTGGATCTTTTCCCTTGTTTTATCACATGGCACTGGAACTTCCTTGAAACAATCCCCTCCTTTGCTGTCCTAGAAGCTGTGCTGGGACTCCTTGGCCCATAAAGGTGTTGACACTGCAAAGCTACATCAGGCTATTTTGACCCAGCTTGTGTTGCGTGAAAACCTCTGAGGCTCATGATGCCATCCCAGCTAAATACACGGTTTGCTGAGTGAACCTACCCACTGCTTTGCTTGGCAGAGTTTTTTATGGATAGCCAGGGAAACCTGAAGCCACAAGAAGAGGTGAAGTCAAGGAGAAAGATGGATTTATAGGGAAGATGAAATGGTGGTCTGGGAGATTTCTATTAATTAATTGCAAAGCTGTGGAGAAAAGGAATATACAACCAACACAGAAATAGCTTGTGGCAAAAAAACAGTTCCCTAAATCAGGTAACTGCAAATATACTCAGCCAAGTGAAGCCATTTTCAAGGTGCGGCATGATGAGAATGGGACCTGAGTGCCTGTTGCCTTTGTCTCTTGAGCCAAGGCATCACACGTGAAAGTCCCAAATGCTGCTTCCTGTGCACGGCAAACCAGTATAGATATTAAATTGGGGCATAACGATGAATGAAACTGTGGGATGTGTCTTGATTATCCCAGGTTTCTAATGTGTAATTGAATTATTTTAGTAAGTATATTTCAAGCCCTTTGATTTCTGGCCTGTGTTTTTAATTACTCAGCCCCCTCTTGCCCTTGTGCATTATTATGCTACTCATTAGCATTCAGTGAGACTACAGAAGTTTGACTTCTGAATAAAGTAGCATACAAAGAGAAGGGATGCTTTTTATCTTACCACTTAATAATTTAAATGGAACCCTTTTCTTTAATCAATGTTTAATAGTACAATAGTTGTTTATTTAAACTGCACAATGCCTGATTTTGCAAACAAAAAAGAGAGGAAGGATAAATACGTTTAGAAATAATGAGCTTTGTAACCACTGTAATCTTCAAAAGGTTTAGACTATCCACAGCACTTAGAATGTCTGCTCATCTCCACCAAAGGGTAACATGGGCCTCAAATGTATCTGTGTCATTTATGCAGCGTTAAGTTGTATGAGGCTATTTTTTATTTGAGGGAAGCAGAAAACCTTGCTAATTGCAAAACTGAAAGCTACTCAGCAGCGTTAATGTTGTTGGCATGACCGCCAGCTGTGATGATTAGGCTGTGTGACAGAGGGAGAGATAATTTGATCACAGGCCTGGGGACTAGAAGCTCCTGTGTCCTGCTCCTTCCCGGCACACCTGCAGAGGTAAGGAAAATACAGGGGGAGATTTAGTTCAGCCCTGCAATGCCCACACTTTTGGGGGCTCCTAGAAACCCATGTGTAACACCAGGTCATGGGAGGGAACACAGCTCAAACCTAGGCATTAACTTGGCAAAGGAAATAGCTTTATAGGGGGTCTGTAATAGGGTGTGGAAGGCACTGCAGGTGTGATGCTTGTTCTGTGTCAGTAAATTGTGCCTTTGGATGTGATTCATCACTGTGGGCAAGTGACTGGGAGCCTGGGCCAGGGCAAGATCAGGGGGACCCATAGAGCTCAACATAAAAGAGATGAACTAAAGCATCTGTCCCTCTGCTCAGTTTCCTCATCTGTAAAACAGGAATTGATCAGGGATATCTTGAGGATTTAGAGATATCTGGAGACCGCTTTGGAGGCATTAAAACTAGCGAGCATAATATCTGCATTTCAAAGTACTCTTTGGACATCACTTAATTCATTTTGACAGCAGTTCTGTGCAAGAAATGTGGCTGTCTCCATTGTCTGGATGGGAAAACTGAGTCTAAGAGGCAGACCAAAACAAAGGTGGCCGGGGAAGGAAATGTGAGCACAGGATAGCACGTGGTCAGGGAGAGCTGTGACCTCATGTCTCCCATGGCTCAGCAGCCTGGTTTTAAGAGCACCCATGGCAGGTGAGCTGCTCCATCCACATGTACTGGGCAGTACTGATTCCACATAATCCCTATCTGATGTCCTGGTTACCCTGCTTCCAACCAATGGTTCCCCCAGGCAGCAGCACTAGACCTTTCCCCTGCTGATTTGTGTCTCCTGTGCTCTAAATCTTTCCCTTTCCCACCAGTATATCCAGTTCTTTCCCTTGTCCCCATATCTATTTCTCACAGTCCTTTGTGCAAGCTTGGTGCTCCTTCCCTTATCTGCCTTTTCTCTATCCCCTTTCTCTAGGCTCACTAGGGGTCTGGAGGCATGTGAAATGTCAGGAGCAGTAGGGAAGAAGTCGGCAGCTCCACATGTAAGGAATGATATGAAGAAACTTGATCTAACGGTGTGGGCTTGTTCCCTATTTTGACTGATTCGTAGCTCTTGTTGATTAAAAGATCACAGCTGAGTTCTGCTAACACGAGATGAGGGAGAGCTAAGGCTGGGGGTTCAGACCCTTCCTTTCAGGCTAAGTGAATTTATCCCAAATGTGAGTGTCTGTTCCAGTATTGTTAATTTGCAAGGAGCTGTGGTGTGAAACCTGTTGAGACTTCTATCATTTTTCACATGTGCTCTAGAAAAGTTGCACATGGACAACTTGGAAGGCAATATGCAACCCCACATCAGCAGCTGATGAGTGATTTCCTGTAATAAAAGTAGCCTGCCCTGTTCTGCAAGGTGCATTTTCAGTGCTTCTTCCTGTTTAAGGAATGTTTGTCCAGGAGGATGACGATTTTGTATCACATCTGTTTAGGGAATGTAATCAAGATCATCCTGCCGTTGCACAGAGCTCTACAGTCACTTAGGGTGAGTCTGCCCTCTCACAGAATGGGACTAATATGTGGATATTTAAATGCCTGACTCTCACTGAACGATGTGTTTGGGCATCCCTGTTTTTTAAACAAGCACCAGAACAAGGGGAGAAACTGAGGGTGTAAAGTGAGGTGATAAAGGTAGTATAGAAAGAGTGGCAGAACAAGAAACAGACTATTTCCTGGTGGTTGCTGCCTGTCGATGTGACCCTGGCTCCACAGCAGTTAAACATCACCTTTGCTTGGCCATTTCAATTGGATTTTGGAAGGTGGTAGTTCACTGGGAGCCCGTAGGACTGTAGTGTACAGCAGGAGTGGTTGGACACGTGGGAAGAGGCGATGGGGTTGTGGTCCTGACCCTCTGTCCCCTCTCAACTTGCTCCCGTCTCCAAAAGATGCTGCGACCTCCGGCCCGGCTACGACTTGAAGCAACGTCTCCTTTCCCCTCCCCTCGGCTGAGCAGCGGCCGCTCGGATGTTGGAATAAGGTCAGGGCTCTGCCAAGCAGTCAGAAGCCCGCGCTGAGCAGGGCGTGCAGCTCTGCTGCGGAGGGAAGGGCGCTCTTCCCTGCAGCATCCTGGCTGCGCGGGGCGGAGGGAGGAGCGGGCCCTGCGCCCCAGCCGCCTTAGCTCCTCGGAGTCGTGTGCGGAAGGGAGCGAAGGGAGGGAGCAGGGAGTCCCGTGGAAGGCAAGAGACAGAGAAGCCGCGACGCTGTGCTTCCTCCTCCTGTCTCTGAGGAGGAGGAGCAGGAGGGGAGCGCCAGAGCCACTTCGGGGGATGCGCCGCTGCGTGCGGGAGTGAGTCCGTGCGGAGCATCCTCCGCGTAGCCTGAGAGCCGGGTGTGCGCCCGCTTCCCGAGGAGGATCCCCCCTTCCAACACCAGTGCTGCTGCCTCCTTGTCTCTCCAGCGCAGCCGCTCCTCGGAAGAGGCGGCGGGCAGGTGAGCGGTACCCGGTGTTGGTGCTCGGCGCTGCGCGTCCCGGGCGGGCTGGAGCTGTGACCGCGATGGGGAGCGAGGTGAGGTGCGCTGGGAAAAGGGTGGCTTAATCTGCGGTGTAACTTGTATGGAGGAGTGCGGTGGATAGCAAGGGCTCGTCTGTCCCCGAAGTGGCCACTGGGGCTGGCAGACAGCCCCAGGCGGGAGTCACGGGGACCCCGCAGCGCAGCCCCGCACCGGGCAGTGTCAGGGGCTTTTGCGCCTTTAATCACGTCTTTAGCGAGCCCCGCGGGCTGGGCAGGCGCTGGGTCAAGGGTAAGACAGGGAGTGTCAGTCCCCAGCACTTCAGGTGCTCGTGTTGTAGTTAAACATCCCTGTGTACCCGGGGGGGGGGTGTGTGTGTGTGTATTCATTTGCTGCTGTAGTTATTCCAGTGACGGGGATGTCACTAGCNTGGTGTGAGTTAAACACCCCGTGGTCCCCGGGGGGGGGGGGGTGTGTGTGTGTATTCATTTGCTGCTGTAGTTATTCCAGTGACGGGGATGTCACTAGCAAACGGACAAGTTTCCTTTGTAGATGTTACTCTTACTTCTATTTTTGTTTTCCTTTTAAAAAATGTTTTTAATTTCAGCCACCAATTTTATACCTCCTGAAATACTTTTATTTCTCAGAGCAGGTGGCTTCTCACCACTGGCACTTTCACCTTTTTGAGTGGGAGATCTTGATTTACTTTCTTTAAACCAGAGCTCTAACAATACCCACTCCTTTCACCGAGGCATGTGTGTTATTGCCTGCCCCCAGCAACTTCACTGTGACAAAAAAAAAACCAACCAGCTGGAAACAATCACTTAAGAGATGCAACTTCCCCTGTTTCAACAAGTTGCTTTATTCTCTGCTCCAGTAATTTCCTCCAAGAGTGGCATTCATTGTCATTAAGTAGATGATGTGGTGATATACATGATGTTAAACCTGCAGTCAGCGGGGATTAATGCACGGGCATGACATCACCAACAGCCAATGAGGTGATGGGTTTGGACACGTACTGACCCAAACTGTCTTCCAAACTAATGTGCTGATCCTGCTGTATTCCTAAGGAATAACACAAGTTTGGGCAACTGGTGTGGTTTCCTAGCATGGCTCCATTGTGTTCCTTAGTCTTAAGCCCCTGTAGGCATGGTTCATTAAATAACCACATGTGTGTGGTGAGTCTGGTTGATTAAAGGTTTCACTTCTTAGGAACAGATTAGTGAAAACCGGCAGGCTGGTACAGGGGAAGATGATGTGGCTGAGCCAGCAGCTGGCAGAATATAAACAGCCAAACAGTTCTCAGCCCTTGTGGCAGGAAAGCTGTGTGAACAATGTGCTTGAGCACACAGTGGATTTACCTGTAGTAAACCGCCTCCTTTGCCTTATTGCTTGGAGTGGAGCTGCTCACGTGGAGGTAGGCACAGGCTCTGTATCAGGGGAGTGAGAAGGGAACCGTGTGGCCAGGTGGATGCTGTGTAGCTGGAGAGGCAGGAACATGTGTTCCCCCACTGTGCTAATGGCTCCTGCTCTGTTCTTGCTTTCACCCCAGGACCTTAGTGCCTGTGTGCTGCCAAGGTCGAGCAGGTTTGAAGCCCTTGGTCTCAGTTCCTGTTACATTGCTCTAGGGTTGCTCAAAAATTCAGCTCTCTTGGGTAGCTTTTGCAGAATCACAACAGATGTTGCCAAGCACGCTCAGACTCCCAAAATGTGCAGCTTTGAGTTCAGGCTGCCTCTCCTCTCTAATGTTTCCTTTACCTTCATCATTTTGCAGCAGACTCATTCAAGCCTCCCATAGGTCAGCTGGGGGCTTCCCTGCAGGCTCTGTGAGACCCTTTGTGTCACTATCTCAAATATTTACACACAGATCACTTATGTTAGTTTGAACACTTTGTCTTTGCTGGAGTTCTCAGTGGATGTAAATTCTGGGCCCCAGGATTCATCTCTGAAGTCTTTTAATGTTTTTGTTGTAATTTCTATATATGTACATGCATGCACTGCCTTACCAGTGCAGTTTATGTAGCCAGTTGCACCGAGGGAACCACACTGAATATTAGCAGTACAGCGATGTGCCTCAGAGGTGCATATGATTTTTATGCCTTCAATGTCAATAAGATGTGACAGAATACATCTAATGAATTACCTTTAAATTAGAAAGCAGTAAACAAGCCATTATTGGATTAGAGGAATATTAAAATTAGAAGAACGTTACCGTCTTTTGATATCCTGTGGCACATTTTTACCAGCTAGGAAATGACACAGGTTACTGCAGAGAGAGAGAGGGTCTCTAGAGAACTGTAATGATTTTCATCTGTGTGAAATAGATTTTTTTTTAAATGCTATTACTTAGTAGCTTATGTTTAGATGATGCTGTAGCAGCTCGCTTTTTATTTTTGCTGTCTAGTCTCACATTGATGTTTGCTATCCTTTTTCTGAGTGACTTCGGTGCTTGTGGAAGGTACAGGTTTGATGTACTCTGATAGCTAAAAGCTCCTAATTATTGAAGAAAAACACAGGCAAAAAGACACAAGAGCTCAGTAATAGATTTCGGTCCAATACTGAAGAGCTTTCTGCCCTGCCAGGGTGCAGAGATAGTCTGGGTTTGTGCCACTTATTCCATGGCCCCTTTCCACAGCTGCCTAGAAGGCTGCTCCCACTCTGGTAAATCTGGGCTATGATTTAAATTGCATAAAAAGATTCCCATTGACTTCACTGAGATTTATATTAAAAATTCTGAAGAACTGGATTAAATGCACCAGTTCTGGTCATACACCTCACCGTGCAGGCGTTACCTGGTACTGCCATGCAGATGTGACTGCTCTGGGTTAGATCTGAATTGGCAGCTGGTTGATGATACTTGTGTGGAGCAGCTCCTGATCTCCCCATGCCAATCTTCTATGAATCTGAAGCTCCCCCGCTGCTGTCTTTCCTCAAGCCGGATGCCCAGTTAAGGACCTGGCTTTGAGTGAAAAGGGCAGAATTTGGTCAGTGCCTCTCAAGTGTTAGAAAATACCTACACTTACGAGGCAAGCAGTGAAATGGCTGGAAAACTGAAACTGATGGAAAGCAGCTAATTCTCAGCTTCATGCTAAATAAAGTTTCTAATGCAATCATGAAATTACTGTGTTCTTGCAATGTCACCAAGATCTGTTGGCCAATGAAAAATTAAGCTCTTAATACAGAACTAAACTTGAGTTTGTGAGTGCAAAAAATTGTGTTGTTTGGAGTATCAATCTTTAATAATGGTCTAAGACAAATGTTTTATTCTTTTGAACTCGCTATCAGTTTGAATAAGGAGTAGGAAGACACCTTGGAGGGCTAAGCCTCATTCCAGTCTCCTGAGGAAGGTCTTGAGGATACTGTTTTGTCCTGGATTTCAGAAGCATATTCAGAATAAAGAGCTCTCCTATATATACTTTTCATCCAGGGGGTTAGGTTTTCCTTGTCTCACAGTTCATGGCCCTGGGACTTTGTGCCCCCTCTCAAGGTTTAGTAGTAGAATTCCCCCAGCAACCTTTATTCCCTTTGAAGAATTTGATAACCACCATGCAAGGGGTTGTTTTGAAGCCAGTGCCAACCCTGCAGATCAGAAGATCACAGCACACTTTCACTTGAGGTTAGGCACAGCGATCTGAGCTGCTTTGCAGTGGCAAAGCATCCTGACTACTTGCAAGCCTTGGGGATTTCTATCGGTCTGTGTCACTGAAGCCTCTTTGCTATTCTAAAGACGTTTATAAGGAGGAACAAAGGCCTGTGGGTTCCACCAGTTTTGCTTTATTATATATTTTGCAGCAATTATTTTGGAAAGGCTGTGAGCTGAAAGGCAGATTTTCTCAGACTTGGAACCACTATGCCAGAGTAAAGCTCAAATGAAGGGAAGTAGTATTGGGAATCTTGGTGATTCAAAAGGTGACCTGTTGTTTTTACTGTCCCTTCAGCTGTGTTTCAATTTCAGTTACTCTTTACAGGGAACATCTGTGAAATAAAACTCTGGTGGGGTCAGGACTCTGAGGCTCTTTCCCTCTGCACAGCGCCAGTACAAATTCTCTCCCTTCTTCTATAATAACAGCTTTGTTGCAAGTGCTGTGAGATATAACAAGAAAGGATAAATACATTGAGGGGCAGCAATCCCAGCCTTGGTGTTACACGACAGTAAAAGTCTGGTTTAAAGAACTCAGTCCCCAGTCCTTGATGCAGAGCTCTTGCCCCATTCTGTTCTCTACTCAGCCAATGCGAAGCATGACTCAGTCATACATTACATCCTTCTGATCTGAAGGACACCCTCTAATTGGAACCAGGCTGGACTTGCTGGTTCTGTAAGCAACTAACCCTTTGGAAGAAGAGGGCTCTGATGCTTTAGCTATTAAAGCATTCATAGGCTTGTTTTTCAAGAAGCTGCTCACTAAACCAGAAGCATGTGAGTAATGCCTGGGCATGGATAAATGAGTTAACATGAGTTCTTCTAGCTTTTTAGAACAAATTGCAAACCTCTGGTTCATATTTGCATAATTCAGGTTATTAATTCGTGTGTTTGCATTTCCTAAGCTGTGTGCCAATTTCCAATTTGGTGTAGGTTTCAGCGTGTTAATCTCAGCATAAAGGGGAAAAGGAGAAAACGTAGCCGTTGCAGGAAGCATTGATAGTCATTTTTCTCTTCCACAAAATCAAATGAGGAACTGCTTTTCTGAATCATTTCAGTGTCACCTCAGGTATTCAGGGAGAAATTTGGAAGTTATTAATTGATAGGGTGCCCAGTCTTTCATATGTGCATCTCTGAGACTTATATATATTGCAAGTTAATAAAGCCTCCAGCATACATTCTGTGCATGTGTAATTAAGGAGTGACTATACTTTGATGTGTTTTGTTATGTTATCTAGATTCCAGCTGTGGGGATGATGGTATTTTATGTTGTCATGTACAAGCAGGAACATCCCTGCACGACTGAATCTGTTTGCAGGACCAGACTGTGGCTGTTTTAGTCTAGAGAACATCATTATTCTCAGATTTCTTTTGCTGCTTCCATAAGTCAATGAGAATTATGTGTGTTTATGATAGCCTGATCAGCAAATAGAAGTGTGCTGCAGATGTAGATATATTGTGAAGTACAACAGTTTACGTTAATAGGGAGGATTTATCTTGTTGCAGCATTGAATTTATGATGCTAAGCTGTGATATTTTCCTGTTTCAAAAATGTTATATTGCAGTGAGCCGATATCAGGGTGATAAAACAAACGAATCCTTTTTAATTTAAACCACTGTAACATGCTAATAATGTTGGAGACAGGAAGAGAAATGCCTTATTTCAGAAATGAATACAATGCATCTGTATTACAATTTCCTAGAAAAATTCATTAAACTTAGATTCCTAAATGAAACTTCTTGTTTTGTTTAAACTATTAGACAGATGTGGTTGAGGTCTTTAATGGCAGTATGTTTTTGGACACAAGCCCTGCTTAAGTTAGCCTTTGAGACTCTTTATTCCCTATAATTCTGAAAAGGAAATAGAGAAGCTGTATTTGCTGGTGATGGTCCCTTTGCTGGACATTCAGGCTGTCCATGCTCCTTGCTGGTTTCCTCCCAGTTTCCTGGCAAATGCTCAGCAGATAGGATTAATAAGACAAAAGGAGGGGTCATCTCTTCTCCTTTGCAGTTATTCCCTCTTCTGGCCACTGTCAGGGACGGTGGCAACACCAGGGCTGTATTCAAGATATCTGTTTTGTTCCTAGAGAATGTGATGGAGTATATGGAAATCTTTGTGATGCCCCACAACTCGCTTCCACTGCTACCTGCACACTACATATATCAGCTCCTGAGGGGAAGTGGGTGAGCCTTGCCACATACCGTTCTGATCTGCTCCCTGGATTGTGCCTTGTTGAGCATGCAGGGAAGGGAATTCTTGTCAGCCATGCTCATACAGCTGAGGAGAGAGAAGGCTGTCGTGGCTGGTCTGCTCTGAAATGCAGCTCTGGGACCACAGCACTCCTTCCTCCCCAAGGAAAACTGGGATGCAGTGAGCTGCAGAAGTTAATGTTGATCAGCTGGCATTGTTGTGAGGCTAAACCTTTTCCTCTTTGTATATACACAGCTGGGCCTTTCCTGATTGCACTGGAATTAGCCCATCATGAATACAGGTAGTTGTAAAAGACTGGTCCTGACTGTCTGGTGAGCTTGTGTTGAGTGCATTACTATTTGCGCTGAGCACTGTCAGTTTAATGACAGTGAGGTTCCACAATTAGAAGTCAAATGCTATAAAATGTTCCCCAAACACGCATCTACAGCAGTGAGTGGACTTGCACATAAAATAGGCCATTGAGTCTGAAAAAAGGATTAGCAATTTTGTGTAATATAAAGAGATTGTCATATGTGCATATTCCTCTGTTACATTACTCAGTGTCTCTGAACCTTTGAGCTAATATCCATTATTTGGAAGAATGTCAGACAGCATTTGACATTGGCTTGTCTAGCTGAAAAGTACTACTGGAGTAGATGTTTAACTGTGGAAGTGCTTGGCAGTTATATGGTAGATAGGCTCAACTGGGGCTGAAGGAGAGAAAAGCAATATAGTAATTTTAGTACTAAGTTATCCCCGTCTTTTTGGTGTGTTGCTGAAATGATTCATTCTGCTTTTGCTTAATGACAAAGCTGTTTCTCTTCAGAGGCTGTCAAAAGAAGAAAATTTTGTTAGAAAAAGTTATTTTTATGAGCCTGCATTGATTAAGTTAATTTAAGAGAGTCCTGGGTAAAAAGGGTTCTCCCTCCTTTTCTACACCAAATTGACATGGAGGAATGGATCTGAGGTGAAACAGGGCAATTTCTGGCAGAATTAGTGTAACCTTTCACCTGGGAAACGAATAGGTTCATTTGGTTCGTTAAGTGTTAGAAATTAATTGGTATTGAGCTTATCCACATACTTAATTGCATTTCCCTCCAGAACATTTCCTTCCTGTAGATGTTTCTAATGTATTTTTGTGATATATATTTTGGTTTCACAATAGAATAGACAAAGAAGCCCTAAACCTTTAAGAATATTTACCATAAATAACTCTGAAAAAGGTGCAGCAACTTTCAACACAACTAATTACTCTGCCAATGTACATCATTCACCTACGACGTGCTTCAGGTTGTGCTTGCTCTCCCGTTGCACCCTGGACTGAGAGGAACTGTATGGCTGAGTGGATGGACGGGTAGCTGCTTTCACCCTGTGTCTTTGCAGATGGCAGTAGGAATGAGAAGGAAAATATGTATTTTCAACAAAACTTTTGGTTTTTGCACGTGTTACAACATTCTTCTTCTTGGACAGAATCTGTTGCTGTTAAATCTGGCTTGGAAATGTAATGGAGGCTGGCAGCTATTTGTAATTAAGATATTTGGAATATACATAATTGTATTATGGTTGAAAACTTGATACATCTCATCTAAGAGGAAAAATAGAGACTGAATAAAGCCAAACTGATCTTGTTTTAAACCTTTTCTTTTTGTTTTTATTACAGAAGTACCATTTTCTTTTACAGTTAATGAGTGCTGTTTTTTGTTTAAATTCTTTGCTGTAGAGGCTTAGAGCAAAAGGGCTTTAATAATAAAAAGACCATCTTCTCTGGAATGACTGCCTGATAATAGCCTGCAAGATTTAAGAATAATACTGTGAAATAATTGGTTTTCTAATGAATAATTTTGTATAACTAATTGGAGGGCAAATGGAAAACCTGCATTCTCTAAACAAATGTAGCGTGTCTCTTTAAATATCCAAACAATTTTTCCTTCTGTTTTCTCACCCTCAGGACAAAAATAATATCAAATCTCATTCAGGTTGTACTTAAATATGACCAAACTGATAATTACATTATTATAGAGAAGGGCAGGATAGCTGGAGGATATGTACAAGGTGCATTAGTACCACAAATAAATGCTGATTTACTTATTGATAGTAGAGACACGTTTTAGTCACTTTATAGAATTAACAATTGATCAGCTTGTTAGGTTCTAGTTCTTCATAAGCACAGCATGTTTATTCATTATTGTCATTACATGGTGCCAGCAGCTGAGGTCATGATTAGTAAGGCAAAATCTACAAATACTTAAAGTTGCTTAAATGTGACTTTTGCAACAGGCAGGTTTTGAGCGATGCACTGATTCTCACCTCCCAGAAATGAATATAACACATACCTGCCTGGCTAATTTGCATTTCATTTCTTTTTTTCAGACCCATCAGATCTATTTGTTTCCCCAGTGCCTGTGATTCAGTCTTGTAAAAGTGTAATGAGATGGGCAACATAAAAGCATTACTTTCAAATTGCCTTGGTCACTGTAAATATATACCAACATATAGTATTGCAGCCGATAAACTGAACACCGCTGGAGGAGAATGGAAAGATGTTATTCCAATAAATATATTCATGATTGTTTGTTGCTAAGCATAAGTTGTGTTTTCTAAATCAGCATTGACTTAAGCTTGAGCAAACTCGATAGCAAAAATTCCCACAGAGGCTTCTCCGGGTACATGTGACTAATATATTACAGAAGATAAATAGTCATTTTTAAAACTTGTTACACCGTAGGATTGAACACAAGAGGAAACCATTTTACAAATCTGAAAGTTAAGGTCACCCTGAGAAGAAAAGGACACTGAAGATGACTAGAAAAACTGCTTCCTCGAGAAACTGAGATTCAAAGTTCACTCTTTTCACTGTGTCTTTTATAAAGCTTTAGAATCCCAAGTGTAAAACCAGAGTCTGTTTTGATGTGCAAATATTTCAAAGCTGTATAGCTGATAGGTGTTCAGGCGCTCTCACCTAACCAGTGCTACAGATTAGCTCGCAGTCTCTTAGTTCATTATGGACTATGAAGCTTTTTGATACTGGTTTTTATAATAGAATTCAGTATTAGGGATGAACTTTCTGAAACATTTCATTGAATTCTTTTAATAGTTTTCTCCCTCTTCTATTTATAAGCATTTTTAAAAAATCTATTATGTATATTTTAGTCATACTGAACACCATTAAGCTTTTGGTTCATAATTCAGACTTCTAGGAATATGAAAATGTGCTCAATAGCGTATTTTTAGGACTTGTTAATAAAGTTAATGAATTATTTTTCCATTAGGCTGCCTTATCTTAGATAATACTGCTCTCTTGTTTGAGCTGTAGCAAATCAAGACACCATTGATTTTCTTTAAGAGATGAATAATGAAAGATCTACATTCTTAAATATGTAGATAAAGATAAGTAACTTAATTAAAAAATTATCAGTGGAAGGTAGGAAGATGAATTGTTTTAATTTGTTATATCTGTCAATATCCTGGAGTATTACATAAAATCCATTTATGATATCCTTTTCTTTGATTTTCAGTGTGATTTCCATGTCTTCAGTTGCTTATTCTTCTGAAAATTGCTCATGTGTTGGGAATGTTAAACCTGCCCCAACCTCAGCTTACGTAGGCCTTGACTTTGCAGATGTTTAATGTTGAGTGCTGTGCAGCCTGATGAAAATAATTTCACTCTGATCAATAGTAATGTTTACAGGCTTTGTCTTCTGTGGTAGAAGTCAGGTTACAAGCAGGATTGTTTTCCCAGTGACTGGCTCTTTGATCATGCATGTTACGAATACCAGAGCTGGCAAAATTCCAGGCTAAATTGCTTGCTATTTTTTGACTAGCTTTACAAATTATACATGATGAAAAAGGGACATCTTGGGGTTTCTGTCTTTCATCCAGTGTTGCTTTTGATATCGTGTACATCTCAGGGTACACAGTAGAGAGGAGGAGCTGTTAGGAAGTGCTGCTCTATTAAGACATGGTAGTTGATCTTATTAGAGGAGGAGATAAACATCCTTCTGCTAGCTAGAAGGGCTGCTTTGTGTCACAGACTCTTCTGGTTCTTTTTTTCTTTGGTCTTTTTCTTTGGTCTCATGTAATAGAGTAAGCACCCACACAAGTTCCACTGCTGGATTTCCTGATGGGAATAATTATGTGTTTAGTAGTGTGCCTTGAATAAGACTTTCAAAATTCTCATGCTGAAATTCTAAGTGACTTCCAAGTAATGCTGGTTTTCAAGCTTGAATCTCAAATCTCAGTGCAGCTACAAATACACCATTTAACAAGCATGGCTGAACTTCTGCTTCAGGTCCTTGGGTTACTGCCTTTCGGTTGCGAATGCATTGTCCAATGGTTGCTTTGAAGGTTAGTTATCCTTGTCTTTTCCAGACATCTCCTTTAGCTTTCTAGGGTAAGACGACAGCTGGCTCACAAAGACTCTTGGATTTTGCCTTTTCCTAATGCTAGACTCATTGCTGTTGTGTTTTAAATAATTCATCTGGGTGATGAGAAAGAGGGGCATGTTATATGTAGGCCATACTTACAACTGGAAGGGACTGGAGAAAGATTTTGTGTAGTCTCTGGATAAGGCATTGGTTAGTATACAGGACATGAGCAGGAAGTGTGTTAGGATGTCTCTGGGGAGCTTATATGAGATGGTTTAACAATACAGTGTGATATGTTGGCAGACAAATTTTTGTCTTTGTGATTTTACCCAGCAACACCCTGCCAAACATCTAAGCATTGGGCTTAGACTGGTGCTTCATGCTTTACTTTGGTTTATCTTGTTTCATTCATTTTGTCTTGCTTCAGCTTTTGATTAAACATAATATTTGTGTCAATGAAATGAGTAGCAAACACCTGCCACATTATGGATTTTGCTATGTTAGGAGTAACGAAGGGAGCCTGTTTCTCATTCAGGAGAGGAAGGCTGCCAGAATCAAAGATGTAAGTAAGAGCCAAGGAAAAATAATTGCAAAACCTGTCAAGTCCGGTCTGTCTTTATTCTTATTACATGGTCCTCAGCAGATCTTTCTTAGAGATGCTTTTTTTAAAGATCCCGCTGCTTGTGTGAATTCAGCTGAAAGTTAACCAGCCTCACACAGCAGAGAGACTCTGTCTGGTCCTCTGCGCCTGAGGAGGAACCTCTGCATTTTTGCTTTCACTCTCAAACATTTCTGCTCAACGTTGTACAATACACATGCAGGATATACCTGTGGTTCCATGCTTTGGGACATGCATCTTGGAAGACAGATAGGCTGGAACTCTCTGGTGAAGAAGGTTCCAAGGAATCCCAGATAACCTGCAGCTATGTCCAGGCTGTTGCAGCTGAACATAAGCCAGGTTGAGTACTGTATTCTGAGCCTTAGCATAGATCCAAGCACTGAGCAATAGTGACAACGCTAAAACCCAGTCTACTGTCTCTTCAGTGCAACACTCATGCTTCTAGCCTGAATGCTGCCAAATAGCATGCGTATCTTGGCTCTTCATGTGACACCGGCCTGCTCTTGATCTCCCCCCACACTTCTGGGTCTCTGCTGGAAGAGGATGACTATCATGAGAATATTCTATTATTAAATTATAAACTCTTCATATTCTTGAAGACCAGATGCTGAGACCTTCAGGTTAAAAAAGCAATAGATTATTTATGCGGTAGTTTTTCTCAAGTAATAAGTTGAATGGTGATAATTGTGAGCAGAAAATTAGGAATTCTGATGCAATTGAGTAGTTAAATTAAAGGGAAATTCATCCTGGATTGAAAAACAAAGTATTAGACTAAATTTGTACTAGACAGCCATGTGAAAACAAGTGGGATTTGCCTAGTGCAAGGCACAGCTCTGAACTGAAAGTCTTTTATCCTCCTTTTTTGGATGCAGTGGTACCCTCGTGAGTGAAGGTCAGTTACCTGCAACCTCTCCTGCTAATTATGGCCAAAATGCTTGTCATTTACCTGAAAGGTCTTTCACTTGGAGAGGGAAAATATAAACCCAGCAAGTGATTTTTCCATATCCCTTGCCCCCTTGTTTTTAATTAGTGTTGCTGTTTTGTATTTAATTACTGACCAGTATGAAAGTAAAAAGGACTGTCTGCTATTGCCCCTGAAATGTAGCACACTTTTAATAGCAGCAGTTTTTAATCTAAACCAGTCCTGTGACTGCCTTTGTTAGTGGCCTTCATGTGGCTGTGTTGCCTATTGCCAGGCAATGGAAACGCTTTGTGCAATAACCCTAGAATTTGAATCAGAGATACAACCACTCCTTAAGTCTCTTTAAAAATGTATCTCACAGCGTAGGGAACTCAGATGGGAACAGTTAAAGTGAGAGAGTTTCACTTTTGCGTTCCAGTTCATCAATCTTTGAAGAGACACTAGTAGGTCAAATGGGTCTAATGAGACACTAGTAGGTCAAATGGGTCTAACACTGATCGATTTATGAGAAGAATCCCTTTTTAAAGTGAATCACAATTCATCTCCAATGGGTAATTGGAAAAATAAAGTAAAGATACAGCCACTGGGGTCCTGGTGAGGGAGTATTTCATTAGCTCAGCCCCTTACACATTCTTTAGTCCTCCCTTAAAATCCATAACCCAGTTGGATCTGGTTTTTACAGTTCACTAAAGTTAGTTCTTACTAGGATCTGAGAACCTGTTTTTAACTAGTGTCTACCATAAGAAGGGCATCTGCTCTTGACTTTGAGAACTGCTTCCCTTCAATGTGATAACAACAAAGCCTGTCTGTCCCTCAGTCTCGTACTAAAGGGTGCTGCTTAAATGCATCTTAGAAGCACAGACAGGACATTGCCTGGTCACACCCTGGCAAATGTCTGTGTTGAACAACAATTACAACAGCAGTTGTCTCAGCAGCTAGCAAAGTGCTCATGATTGATCTTGTTTTCCTGTAAGGATGACCACATTTGAGTTACTACCAGCATACTGGTTAAAGTGTGTGTGGAAGTCAATGAGGCACGTTGAGAGTATATTTTGATGGGATTATTGGTGGGAAAAACCTCTGGAACATTTTATGTGAGATGAATGTTCTCTATTTGGTTGCCCATCTGAAATCACAGAAAGGTATTATCTGCTGGGACATTTCATACCAGTTGCTAATTCTAATACGATTGGAATTTGGAGGTTGCTCTCTGTATTGTAGTTAAGTTTGAGCAGTGTTTTTCCCAGGACAGGATTCACAGTTCATTTACTCAAAAATGCAAAAAATGTGCTTTGTGGGGATCTGAAAGACCAGAATCTGTGAATAGTCCGAAATCAGAGAAATGGAAGACTCCAGCAGTCTGTTGCCTCCAAAAATGAAAGTTCAGAAGAAATAACCGAGTTCCCACCCAAGGTGACTGAAGATATCAGTTCTCATTCAGACACCAATATCCATAACATCATACAAGCTCAGGAAGCGCAGTCTATAAAAAGAGAACTGGTGGTTGTTTTCTGTAGCTTTGCCGATGTGAGCATGCCTGCAGGCAAGCTATATTTGGGGAGGTGAGGGAAAACAACTGCCTATATGGCACAAAACTTTGAGCCTTCGGTAAAAGGACAGTGCTCCGGGAAACTTGAGATTTGGAAGGGAGAGAGCAGGGCAATGCTGGCTGTGGCAAAGTGCAGGAGTCACTCAGCACTTGGCTTGGTGGATAGCTCTTTGTGGCAGGCTTTGTGGAAGAATATCAAGCATGGCTTAGTTTTTCATGTTTTGTTTCCCCTCTGGCAAACTGCATCTCATTGTTAAAAGAGTGAATTAAAAGTGTCACCAAGTTAACTTTTTTCTGTGAACCTTTAGGGGTTTTGTTTGCTTGTTTGTTTGTTTTTCATGAAGTTTCAGTTTCCTGGATGAAAATAATCGGAGGAGATTTTTTCTTTTCTGTTCTCTAATTATTTTAAAGAGACTTAATAGCTCTCTAGAAGTGACAAAAAGCTCATTAAAAGCTGATTGTTGTCTACCCTGAAAATAAACAATCAACAATTTATTACTTTCAACAGATCTTGCATCTGAAGACAATAATAACTGCCTCCAAGTGAGACAGAGGAGGTGGGGGGAATCCCATACTTCCTTTCCATCCCTGAGCGTTTCAAAGCATCATCAGAACTAGGCCTCTTGCCCTTCCCTCAGCTCCTCCCACCAATCATGCACATGGGTATATGGTCATGAAGTGGCTTGTGCATCAATGGAGGGGCAATAGGAAAACAAAAATCACGCCTAGGCAGATTGAGAAGTGCAAGCCTGAAGTTCAGCCTTTTCTGAGCTTGTTGTGTCTGCTGCTGTCCTGTATTGCTAGCGTAGCGACAAGGTGTCTATGGCTATTCTCCATACCAGTCCCTTAGCACCTTTTCAGGCTTGCTCCTTTTTCATTGCAGGAGTAGCCAGAGCTCAATCTGGCTTTCTTATGCCTGTGAAGGGATGAAAATGGCAGCCAACAGATGATTAACCTGCTCTAAACAAGGAGACCTTTTTTCACCCCAGATAATATGACTCAGGTGGGGACTCTTTCCCTGTTGCCATCCGTTCTCTTGCTACTAGCAAACATGCCACTGCTGAGTGGGTGAGAGGAGGCAGGGAGAGATGCTTTGCAAATGAGGAACAGAGAGGTCTGAGAAGTGACAGAGAAGGAGGCTTGAAAAATTGGGCTAGAAGAGGAAAATATGAAGGAAATGCCTTCTGGAGATGTGGAAGCAAAATGTAATTTAAGGTATTTCTGAAATTCCTTTGCATCAGGGCATGCACTAGCTGGTACTACTGCATAGGAAAATACTTTTGAATGTCACCTTATGTATTCATATTGGTATTCTGAATTTTTCTAGTTACCAGGGGAAAAACAAGGGCCTGCAGGAGTCACTCCATGTACATGTAGGGGTATGGAGTGGCAACAAAACTAGCTGGGACATGCTGCTTACACATCAGAAATGCCTGGTCACTTCTTAAGTTTGCTTTTTCTTCTGGCAATGTAATATTGATTCCAGGGCCACAGGACCAATGGCTAAGGAGATAACATATGTACATATCTGGTCATTCTTCTTTGCTCAGTAATAGGCTATTATCAGGAATTAGAAACCTTTATATGACCTGGTACTTGAAGAGAATAATAAAGTGTCTGGCTACAACCTCACCCAGGTCTCAGACTCGGTGAGAGCTAAACCCAAACCTGTGACTGTGGTGCCCCAGTTAGTTCCAGCCAAGAAGATACTTCAGTATTGGGCAGAGATCAGAGTTCAGGGCTCAAGACCAGTGCTGTCAGTGTTGGAACAGGAATTAAGTTATCCCTATCTCAGACAGTCCTGTGTACAAGTGCAGGTGCATTCTGTGTGATGGGCAGTATCTCTGTTGAGCATGATGTTAACAAAGCATGGAACAGTAAATACAACTTTGAGATCTGTTTTGAACCTACTTTTGCTCATTCATTGAGGATCAAGACTGAAAAAGATCGGGTTCTCCTTTAAAGTGCTATTGTTTATTGATTCAGCTCCAAGTCTTCATGCCATACAAATGCCTTGTGAGTTTATTAACAGGATTTTGCCTCTGTAATTCAATCACAGAAAATGAGGAATGATATTCTAAGTTTTTCTTTTTTAGTAGCAGTTCCTGAACTGAAGGGTCAAGAACCTGGTGCTGGAATTTTTCAAGCAATGATTTTCAGAAATCATCAGCAAGCTCTGATAAGTAAACAGCATTTTCTAGTATTGAGTAAAAAGCTTGTCCCATCAAAAGTGAGTGACAAAACAAGATCAAAAACTTGGGTTTTGTTCTGTGCCTCTCCCCTCCTCTGCAAGTTTTGTCTTTCACTATTGCCATAAGAGATCCTCTGTTAGATTTGCACAAAAATAGGAATATCAAAAATGCTACCTTTCAATTTGCTAGTAGTAATCCTACCTACCGCTAGGAGACTGACATTGAGAACAGAGGTATTTGCCACAAGGTATTTGCTATTGGCTCGTATGGTTGATAACACAGGTGCTAAAAATGTGCATTCAGCCTGTAATTACACTTCTGGAAATTCAGTGCTGTATTTATGAAATGTTTTTCCTTAGAATCTTCTAACAATTAGATAATGAGTCCCAAGTGGAATGATTATCCAATATACCCAGACAGTTGGGATTCTTCATCAGCCAATGTGCATTCACTGCTCATAAAGCATGTTTGTGTTCTAAAAGCAAAACTAGCTACTCTGTACTTTCCTTTTGGAGCATTTCATGAATTAAAACAAAAGCAGAGACCAGTTTACATTGGTGACCCAGAAATGGATGATCCTGTTGCAAGTAGAGCCTAATATAGCTTGAGGAAGCATGAGTGGGCATGTTATGTGTCACACTGTTTACTGTGAATAGGGTGTTTTGGGGAATAACAAGAGAATACAGTATTCTACTGCAGTAGAATCAGAAGTAACCAAATCGGGTTGCATGAGGACCCTGAGAACCACCAGAAAGGTATCTAGTAATAACACAAGCTGACCCTGACTGCACGAAAAAACCCGATCAATACGTGTGGGAGGTATTTTCTGTCTCTTTCTGATACAATTTCCTTTCACTAACCTCTGGCTTGATGACTGTCTGTGGTCTGGTACTGAGGATGGCACTGTGTACAGTGACTACCTCACATTTATATTCCAGTGTTTTGTTTGTTCCAAGGCATAAAGGAGGTGTAAGTTTTCTTTCAGACCCTTTGCAAACTTGTAGTGCAACTCTATGGATGGAGAAGGGAACCTTTGACCATCCCATGGGTATTCAGTCAATTTAAAAGAAAACCCCCTCCACTGAAGCAGGCTCCATGGTTTTTTAGCAGCTTGTACCACTCGTTTCCTCATGCACACGCCGAGTTATCTTTGCAGGACCTTTGATTTATTTTTATGCTATCTGCAGTAGCTACAAAGAACCACATAAATCATGCCCTTTAAAGCAAGCATCTTCGAGGAGATGGCATGTGTCCAATAAACTCTCTTGTCTCAACTAAACCAAAACCACTACTTCAACCTTTCTTTACTGCTTGCACTTGCTGACTATCTTAAGTTTCATATTATTTCCTTGGAATTGCCTCATATTCTTAATTCTGATGGTCACCCATAGTCAGTAATAACTAATTCTTGCATGTGAGCCCTGGGCTAATCATCAGGCACCCAGAAAAAGATCTGGGAACAACCAGTGTGTTATCCAGAGGCACAAGCTGACATGAGGCTCCTTTTCTCCCTCAAGGATCCCTGGAAAATAGCCTACCAGCTCAGTTGGATCCCTGGTGAGTGGGAACAGAGTGAATGACCGGCTCTATAGCAGGTCAGTTATCTTTTCTTTCCATGGGAGACATAAAATTCTTCCATCAATTCAGAGTATGAAAAGCTGAGTTATTACTGAAGTCAACCTGTGCAACACCTTTAATGCTTTGCTACCTGACAGGCAAAGTTAACAGTAGGGGAAATGCATATTTGCTGTGTCTGAAGCATCCTGCTGAAGACATTACCTTCAAAGACATTTCTCTCCACGTTTTGTGGTGTGCTGCTGGCTTTACGTGAGTACTGCTCTGCTGCTGGCAGGTCAGTTGGGAGTGGAGTGGGGCACTCTGTCTGCTCTGCCTCCTCTTTGAACAGGGTTGCAGCAATTCCTGTGCTCCCTTGAACACAGTGCCTGAAGTCTGCCTATGTCTTAAGTAGGCCATACACCGGAAGGTGGGGAAGATTCTGAGCTGTAGTGAGGGACTGAAAGAACCTGGATAATCACAAGGAAAAATTCTCTCTGATAAATGTAGTTGAAAGGGTTGAAATTGCTCATACAGCATTGCTGAGCTGTAGCGAGGGTATATCCTGTGCTGGCTGTCCAGGTTGGGAAGTCTGTACAACCTTTAATGCAATGATGGCAGGAATTCACTTTGGCGGAAGGGTTCTTTGTGGGGTGGTGATGAATAATAAATAATGTTATATGGAGAAAAGGGTCTATTCCTCCTCTCCTTTACAGCTAGAATGGCTGTACTTTACTTTCTGAGCAGTCTTATTTGTCTTGGTCAACTTTTGCCTGAAGGGAAGGTGAGAGCTCACTTTGAGTTGAGAGAGCAGATTCTAAAACCTTTTCCTAAAAAAAAAATCAGTTTATAAATGAGATTCTATTTCCTTTAGACGATGGTCTCATTCATAGGGATTATTTGGATAATCCCTGTGAAGTGATCGGTTATTTGTGCCAGAATAACTCATACGTGTAATTTGCAAGATTACTTGCCACATAAATACACTTGAAAGCTGTGAGCTCTGGTGACCACAGGTCCCCAGAACAGACTCTGGAGTTGGTGCATATGAAGAAGCTACTGTTCCCTTGTCTGAAGGGGACCTAAACTAGCCCCTGATGTTTACATTGCACGAGGTTCTGATAGAAACTTGACTTGTTCTGCCTGAGCAGAGGAGGCAACAGCTTTGATTGCAACCTGCTCCTCATACTGTGTGAACTTGAGATCTTCTGCCCTCTAGTTCTCACCTTTAGTCCTTTGCCTGAATTTGCTTCTGATTCTGTGCACAGCTGTTACTGCTTCTGTGAGACCTGAGCTCCACTGGATTTACCTTGGAGGGCGCAAGCTCACTGAAATGAGTCCAACTGAAAAACCATTTCCAGCAGTGCATCCACCCACGTCACTGCTCTCACTCTGGCACAACTGACTGAGGAAGACTACAGTGAGTGGCTCAGGCACACTTTGCAATCCTCCCAGCACATCCTGTTAACAGGCCCACAACAGATGGCATGCTTGCTCTTATCCCTAAGGGAGCCAGTGAAGACAGACATACCCTAAAGAACCCCAAATCCTTGTGAGGACAGACACATTTCTCCCAGGACACATAGCACGGGATGCCTGCCTCTGTGTGGATAGTCTGGCTGCGGATACGATCAATACCTCATGCTACATTGATGTAATAACAGCTCAGTTCTCCCTTCTTAGGATGCTGTGGGGTTTATTTCCCTTAGTTCTCATTGGCAATGTTTTCTTCCCCCCCCCCCGCCTCTCCCAGTTGCTTTTAAATGCACTGTTACATTGCTGTTAGGTGCAACTGTGGAAAGGGCTGATGAGTGGTGACAGACTGAACTGCTGCCAGAGGAGACTGATGTCAGAAATGGAATGTGATGATGTAAAAGAGCACTTCAGCAATCATGGATAGTGTGCTGTGGTCTGAGAGGTGCTGAGAACTGTTGCAGTCCCACTGTGGTTTTTAGGCTACATGCATGGCTTTCTCACAAGTGAAAAAGCACACTTGCAGGTTGTTGTCACCTTGTTAGCTAGTTCTCTTGCTGTCTGAAGAGCCTTTCTCACTTCAGTTTGCCATATGGAGCTTGGTGAGGTAGGACCTCCTGCATTGATACCTGTAGGGTGATTCTGTAGATCATGTTGCCCAGAAACTTATCATGACTGGCTTTGAATGTCTCCAGGCTCAGGGCAGGCCTGGCTCACCCTCCTCTGTGCCTGCAGTGGGGTCCACCCCTACAGCACCTCCCCAGGTCCTCATTTCCCCCCGGAAGTCACTTTTTAGAGGTGATATCTGTCAGCAATGAGCAGTCTGTCATGTCGATGTGATGTGCCAGCCAAGAAAAGAAGCAGAACACATCAGGAGATACAAGCTGGAAGGTGCAGTGTTTAAAGGGAGGTTAATTAACTGCTGGAATAACTTAGCTGTGGTGAATTTATTGCCGCTAGGAGTTTTCAGCTCCAGCTAAAGTTGCCTGATTGATGCAGGTATTTCTAGGGGAGAGTCGAGGGACTAAATTCAGAACCTAAACAGCGTTGTTTCCCTCTGTCTGTGAGCTCACTGGGGACCTTGGTGAGACAGAGACGGCCCTGTCAGAGAGGAGGGTGAGCAGAAGAATGCTGTGACAGTGACGTGTTAATGTGATTAATGACAGAACTTAATTTGCACGGACAGTTCATCCTTGCACAAAGGAGCGCAGCAGGCGGGGGCCTCGCAGGGGATCTCTCTAAGGGCCAGCATGGCTCCGGAGGAGGAAACAATGAGCGGGGCTCGGCGGAGCAGTCGGTGCAGGTTGTACGGATGAGATTTAATGGTTTCCCAGCAATGACACAAGCTGGAAGTGTTTAATCGCTCGCCGCTCAGTTACGCGTTGCTTCCGGGATCGGTCGCCAGGGGGCAGCAGATCCACGCCGCAGGGCCGCCGGCCGCCTGCAGGTGCGTATCCCCCCGCGCTGCTGAGCATCGCCCCTCCGTGCGCTTTACTACCGGCAAACAAAGTTACTGCCCACAGACTGAACGGTTTGGGCACTGGCGAACCTGAACCTGCACTGAGCTGCCCAGGCCGAGTGTCACTGCTAAGGTGTCGGCCGTCCCCTGAGTGGTAGCGCCCTCCCTCCAGCCTGGGCTGAACTGCTTCTTGTAGGATGGAAGGGTCTTTGCAGAGGTATTGCTAATACATATCCCAGTTATAGTAACTTAGCCCTGAAATGGGCCGTGTGTGCTAGCTAACCGGTGTGCAACAGGTGGAAGTGGCCAAGCAGATGATCACTCTACCTCTGTTCTTGATTTTTGCCTCTATTTCCCCTCAAACTCTAATAGCAGCACCTTTCAAACACAGTGACCAGACTAGGTTTGGAGGTTTTGTTCCGTTTCTAAGGAATTGAAAATGTTGCTCTGTTTTCTCTCAGTTCCTTATTCAGTAGGACATAAGAGTTTATTAGGACTGATGTTAAGCTTATTGGTGTACTATTTAGGTTACCATGGCACCCACTGTAAACATCAGGGATGCTTTAGGCCCTTGCCTTACATCACCAAGGGGACTTTCAGTGATATGACCCATTATAAAAGCCAGGGAGACCTTATAACAGTCTTCCAATACCTAAAGGGGTCTGCAAGAAAACTGGTGAGGGTCTTTGGACAAGAGCATGTGGTGACAGGACAAAGGGAATGGCTTTAAGCTGAAAGAGGGGAGGTTTAGATTAGGTATTGGGAAGAAGTTCTTCACTATGAAGGTGGTGAGACACTGGCCCAGGGTGCGCAGAGAAGCTGTGGCTTCCCCATCCCTGGTAGTGTTCAAGGCCAGGTTGGACAGGGCTTGGAGCAACCTGGTGTAGTGGGAGGTGCCCTTACCCATGCCAAGGGGTTGGGCCTGTATGATCTAAAGGCCTCTTCCAACCCAAATCCTCCTGTGATTCTATGTTGGGGTTCAACTTTCTGTTTGGCAAGTCATGCTGTAGATGATGTAGCATCTGCACTTGCTCTCTTCTTACCAATTGCTTTACAGGAGAGGAGTCTCTTAACAGATGGGCTATCTTTAAGATAGGAACTATTGAGAATGGAGAAATTAAGGCTTTTTAAATATTAAATGGATGGAGGTTTTCTAAATTATTTAATAGCTTATAACAAAAGATGGCATAAAATGGCTTAGTAATTTATTCTTTACAGAAAGTAGCCATAAGAAGTGCTTTACAACATGTAAATATTGGTAGGAAAAATATCTAATTAAAACTGCTACCTTATTCCATCTGTCAAAGGAATTATACACTCCCCATACAATTTTCAGATAACTTTAGGCCTTTATAGTTTTTGTTCTTGAAATGCTTCTCTGGTGTAAGGGAATGCTGTTTATTCCTGCTTTACTGCAGTTCAGCAGCACAGAGACCACTTTGGGCTGGGAATGAGGTGCAGTAGATCTGATCATGGCAATTGCCTTCAGATACCAGAACCCATGGTCTTAGTTTGGGAACATGGATGCCCTAAATATTAACATAGGAGAGTTGTGTAGCCTCCAAAGCAAAGCAGGAGCTGTTCATGGCAAGTTTATGTGTAAATGCCTAAAGCAGAGCCCTTCCCCTCTCCTGCTTCCTCCTTTTCTATACCTTTGATAGAGGTGGAGATGGGGGTTCAGTTGCCTCTTGGCCAGAGCTCGCTGTATAAAAATGACCCTTTTCTTCACAAGATTGCTTTCATTGGGTAGCTTCTGTTCAAATCCCTCCTGTGTAAATTAAGCCTGCTGCCCTGAAATCAAGGACCTCATCCACAAAAGTCCAGTTGTTGTCAGACATTTTGGCACCTCTTGGGAGGTGATGCTAAGTTTTATTTTGTTTAAAGCGATGCTTGGTTTGCTTGCAGATGGCTAGAGGGAGGGCTGGAGCCTGCTTATGGGAGCATGCTGCCCAGCACAGCTCCTGGCACAGAAGATTGAGATTCATTTACTTGTTTGTGAAGCTCTGCTCTCCAAAGCAATGCTGAGGTGAGATGAGGTAGGGACCAGCAGTAAAAGTGCTGATCACAATATACACACAGAGCACGGTTTTGCCATGAGAAGCTTGAAATTCCTTTCACCATTTAACCAGAACAGAAGCCTCTTGCTTCTGTTTTGATTTGCCTCCTTTATTGACATAAAATGAGCTGAATCTCAAGAGTTCAGATTGCACTGAAGGAGTTGGCCTCACACTGCCCTCAAACAACCTTATTTTACTGAGAAATAGCACTGCCTGGAAGGCATCAGAAAGCCCCAAAGTTTGCTATATCATCTGCCACTTTTCCTGTGCCCATTTAATTAGAATGAGTTAGAATAATCAATATTTCCTTGTCTTTTACCAGCATTTAACATGTGTTTACAGACCGGGTTACACTAAAGCCAGTAGTTACCTGTAGATGCATCTATGCAGTAGTTTTTTTACCCTGTAATAAAAATTATGGAACAGACAAGCACTAAAACCTGAGCTAGTGTATTGCAATATTGATTCCTAAAAGAGCACTGTAAGATTATATTTATCTATCTGTCCTATTATGAAATGGGTAAAAACGTACCACACAACCGTTTCAGTCATTCAATAATACTTTGACAAGCCTGTTTGTTTGCTTTTTCTCAATAAGCTTTTTGAAGGACACTGATTATTTTATTTGTCTTTGTGGAAGAAAGCGTTAATATAGGAAGGTAGTGTCTTGTCTTGAGACATCTCTTTGCCCACATCTTGTTTGGATTAGAACTGCTGTGTTGCCATTTCAGCTCACTTTGAAACTCTTTGCATTCAAAAGCAAAACCAGGGTAAAATGTGATGAATTACAGATTTCTGGCCTGGTACCTCTTTAATTCTAGCAATTACCCTATCTTCTCATGGCGCTCTGAGCAGAAAGGAGCTCAGGTTAAAGCCAGGTTAAATGGGGCTTTCAGAAACCCAGTCTAGTGGAAGGTGTCCCTTGCACATAGCAGGAGGGTTGGAGCTGAATGATTTTAAGGTCCATTCCAACCCAACCCATTCTGTGATTCTGTGAGTGTATTCTGTAGCGTATTGAGCCAGGGGCTTTCCTGTTCTTAGCTTTTGAAAGGTGTCTGCCTACACGCTTTTATGAGCCCAGAGATGCTTTGCCCTCCAATGTGATAGTGTAGTTTTGTGCTCCTGGAAAGCAATTTTCTAATTGATCATAGGGAGAGGGAAATGAAAAGAGTGATGGAGAAGATGAGAAAAGGTTATTGTGATCATTCTGTAGGTGAAGACCACATTATTATTGCTCTCACAAATTGCACTGTGTCACGTTTTCAATAGCAGAAGGTCAAGTTGAGCCCAGGGATAGAAATAAGAGAACAAATATAAACAGTAAAAGCAAAGAGACACAAATGTCTATGAAACAGAGTGTTTGAGCTCATTATTCTGTGGAATGTGTGTCTGTACTGCTGTGGAAGTGCCTCCATACAGTGATTTCAAAGTGTAGCTCCTGGGTATATAGGTGGACTGGGTGTAAGACGTGGTGCTGGAAGCAAGTAGAGACAAAAGTGTCAGAGAGTGCAATAAGGCATTGATCACACAGACATGATCTTATGGATGTGACTCTGCGGACCCTCTGCTTCTGAGGCAGCCAGACTCCAAGGGTCTTGGCCAAATCTTTATGAAGACAGGAAAAGATTTCCCCCCTGTCTTTAATAATATCTGGTTCAAACTGTTGGAGGTTTCGCAGTCATGTGGAAACCTGTTTGCACTATGGTGGTGTTTTAGACCTTACAGCTTTCAGAGCAGCTGGGTGGCAAGAGGGCACACGGGTATAAGGACACAGTAAACTGTGTGCATGATGTTGTAATTTCTCGTATAGAGAAGTCTGCCTGTAGTTAATGTAGTGATATTTCAGAGCTGCCTTATTATGGTTTCTCTGTGTTCTTGGAAACAAGTGAAAAGAGCAGTATGACTGCTGCCTCGGATTGCACTGTAGATGGCACTGTGAAACAATGATTCTGGTAACAAAGATCTATTTCACAGCGCTATTCCAGACGCTAATTGCACTGTAATATGGCTTGCTTTCTAGGTCCCCGAAGTGAAGGGAAAATTCTGAAATGCAGAAAAGTTTATTTGCTGCCGCAAATGGGAATCTGGAATAATTATGAAAAACACACTGAAGTAATTGTGTTTGACTGGAGCAAGATTCTTGCAAAGTCCCCAAGGTAAGAGCACTTTTTATCTTTCAAATGACACTGAAGATTTGCTGTTCTGGTTAGCAACAATATCCACTTGAATCCAACAGGGGATGAAGGCTTGACATTTCTGAAAGCGGCAGCCCACTGACGCTGAAGGGCTCAGCACCCCTTGCTGCATCTGCTGACAGATTTCATCTTTCCCCTGCCTTTTTTAAGATCCTCTTGTATCTCTTTATGTGAGTGGGCTGAACACTTGCGCCTTGCCTACCTGCAAGGCAGACTAAAGCTGGCAAATGTAGCATTTTAATGGTATTGGAGGCTTTTAGCAGCCTTTCAGTTTGAATATAACTAAGTTGATGCTTTGTAGTGATACACTTATTCCTGGACTTGAATATACTTACAGAGGGGTAAGTATACATGTTAACATGATGAAACCTGGCTTCACATTCCCTGTCTAACATCAGGGCTATGGCTCCAAAAGAATCAAACTCATAATCTGAGAAAGCTTTTGAAATCAGGTCAGCACACAGGCATTTCCACAGAGACCAGCTCTGCTCCTGCTCTGGGAATGGTGGGAACACCTAGGTTCACTCACATGTTGAAATAGCAGCTGTTGGGCATGTGGTGTCTGATCTGGGGACTAAATATCTGTCCCTCCCATCAACTCACATCAGAAATAGCATGTCCAGAATGTCTGATTTTTGGTATTTATTCCAAGGGTTAAATCCTGCTTTCAGTCACATCTTGGGGAACCTGGGGGAAGCTCCCTGTCTCCCTTATAATACTACAGAGTGACACGAGAGCTGAGCTGTCCACTGATGTTTAGATCAGATTCCTGTGTTTGCTTTTAGAGCGACAAGGGGATGGTATTGCAAGATGAGCAGAGGATGACTTCCCATTTAGTGGTAACTGGTGCAGGAAGTGTAAACTGTGTGTTTCTCTAGGAGAAAGCAAGTAAACTAAGGTTAAATTCAGCTCTCTTCTCCAGAAATGAAGGTTCAGTTACCTGGAGAAGATTTGGGGGACTAAAATCTGGGTGATTTCAGAGCTTACTGGGAGTTGTCCTTAGGCTGGTATTGAATCAACAGCAATAACAACGTTTATGCTGGTTTCACAGTGACTCAATCTCATTCGCTGCAGTAGCATTATGTGGTTCAGCTGGGTGCAAGAGGTGAATTAGTTCCATGCTTATTAGCTGAAGTGTAGCTGCTCTGAATTAGCCCTGGAGTGCTTCATGGGACAATACTTGTAGAGTAGGTAAGGACCAGTGATGTCTTTATCTTCTGGGCTTGATTCATGCTTGCAGAAGACTCCTATGTACTGCTGCAAAAGAGCATCAGCATGTTTCTTCCTGTGCTGGTGTGTTTGCATTCAGGGTGCTACGTACTGGGCTTGAAGCAGAACACCTTAAAGCAAGAAAAGGTGCCTTTTTGCCAAGTCAGTTCTTAAAAGTGACTTCTTTACATGCAATATTACTTTTTCTTAACTCTGTTGACACTTTTTAGCAATATTGGTTTAGCAATATTTGTATAGCTTCTTTAAAGTGCTCATAGGCTGGAGTAAAGCCTGTAAGGGCAGCTGAAGGTGCTGGGTTTTTCAGCACTGTGTTTTTGTTTTCTCAGGTGTAAAATAGTGTTTGTTGCTAAAGTGTATTTGTGTGCAACAGGTTTTTGGGTCTCAGCTTTTGATATTAATAAGTTTATTTGTGATTTGTTTGGGCTCTATCAACATTCCTGTTCATACACAATGAGAGAACAAAGTTGTTTTGCAATGTGTGAAAGGAAAAATTATGCAAGCACTTTGAAATGGGAAAACATGGCATCTGTTTTGGTTTTATTTGTAGATGGTTATCAGACTCAAAACAGGACCCAAGTCTTCCCTGTCTTTGACAGTAGAGCTGTCTAAGGCATGGGGTTTGGTTCTTGTCTCTTCCACACTTGACTACTGGATTAGTTGAATAGTCTCAAGTATTTTGAAGATATACAAATAAATATATTATTTAGGGAACACATGGAAAATTCAGAACTGGAATCTGCAGGGGAAAGAAGATCCCAAAGGCCTTTTTGTTGCAAATAAACACACTTATGATAGGCTTACCCAAATCCCAGTGTGCTGATTAACAGCACAGTAACGTCACTGCTATGAAAGCAGTATTTAATTCAATTTATGCAAATCTATAAATTGCCTTTAATTAATTTGATGTATTCCTGCTTACAGCAGTTGCTGAAAGTGTGGAACGTTCTATCTCAGGGTTCAACTGCATAATGCCTACTTATGTATCACAGAAGTAATAAATCATCATAACTGAGTTTAAGAAATGATTAGATTACCTTTCTATATGATGAATGGTGTAACATAAGCAATTGAGGGGTTTAATTGTAAATATCTGCAGCAAAAGGACTGAGGATTTGTGGTNTTCAACTGCATAATGCCTACTTATGTATCACAGAAGTAATAAATCATCATAACTGAGTTTAAGAAATTATTAGATTACCTTTCTATATGATGAATGGTGTAACATAAGCAATTGAAGGGGTTTAATTGTAAATATCTGCAGCAAAATGACTGAGGATTTGTGGTCTTAGTTCTAACACTAACATGAATAAGACCAACAACATCCACCTCCTTTAGAACAAATGTTCTTTGAGATGGTTTCTAATACCCTAAGTCCTTGCATGTTTGACTGAAGTGCTGGTTTCATGAGTGCTTAACCCTCAGCAAACTTATGAATCTCTAGGAAAATTAGCAGAAGTCGTGTGCTTGGGAGATCCAGCCAATTCATGTGCATGGCTGTATGGGAGTTTGTAGCATTAGCAAATAAGTCCTGAGAAGTATTAAGTAAAAAGGACATTTTTCTGTGATGTTTCTATGATTTTGAGGGAGTTAGAGTTTAAAAAGGGTAGCACAACTTATAAATATGTACAATTAGATTGGAGTGTGGATGGTTCTCAATCCAAAAACACCCCAACCCCTTATCTCAGATTCATAGAAATGCATTGCACTCATGATGTGTTGTTATAAATATTGTTTGTGGGTAATATGATGTGTGACGGCCATTGCATTGCTTCTAATTATGAAACATGCTTAACAAGGAATTGAACCCAACTAAACCATGAATATGATTTGGTCAGTGTTGACGTGTAATAAGCCACTTTATTTTTTCTTCAGCATCTTTTCAGCTTTTCCTTCCCCACATCATTTTTATGTTATTCCCTACTCACAATGTTCTTTCACTCAACTGCTTCCTTTTCTGCCTCCAGGATGAGATTCTGTGCCAAATCAATGCTTCTATCTGACTGGCTCTTTCTGGTCTATGTGTTAATGGTCTGCTGTAAATTGTTGTCCGCCTCTAGCCACCATCCCCGGGGGCACACAGGTAGGAGATTTTAAACTCATTATGTGCTACTGAGACCAATTAATACTACTTGCAGAATGTTAGAGCCCACTTTTTAGCAATGGATAATTGATGAGGCTGTTGACAGCATGTTATAATCAGTGCAATGGGTTAAAAATATATCAACAGCAAGAAAAATATGAGTTATTGTAATTTTTCATGGGTTTCCTCAAGTATTTTTATGTACTGAATCTCACCAGACAGTTTTTCCAATGACTTCATGACTGCTAGGAATTTGGGATTTGTTTTTGTTGTTTTGCTTTATTATTATCCAAAGATATTCTGGAATGCATCTTTATCTTCTTTTTCCTAATCTGGTTGTTATCAAGAGACTTCACAACAGTACCATTGGCTCTGGTAGGCAATAGATCAAAGCCCTCAGACTTATGTTAGCCAGTTCATTCGCTTAAATTTAAACACAAATACTGAAGTGTGGTTTAGTTCAGCTTGTGGTATGCTCCTTCTTTCTCAGCTTGCATAGCAAGGCAAACAGAAAGATAATTGCAATTAAGAGGATACATCTTGTAGTAGGGTGTATCTATCAGGTACAATGTAGTGCCTTTTCAGAAAAGGCAGAAATGGCTCAGAACAAGTTGGATTGACTTCATGAAGTACCAGGCTGTGTCTTTGATACAACATCTCTGTGCTAGGGGGAATGGCTTTAAGATGAAAGAGGGCAGATTTAGATTAGATACAAGGAAAAAGTTATTTTCTGTGAGGATGGTGAGGTCCTGACACCCAAAGAAGCTGTGGCTGCCCCATCCCTGGCAGTATTCAAGGGGCTTGGTGCAACCTGGTCTAGTGAAAGGTGCCCCTGCTCATGGCAGGGGGTCTAGACTAGATGATCTTTGAAGGTCCCTTCCAACCCAAATCACTCTATAATGACTTAGATCCACATGCAATGTTCTTAACTCTGAGCCAGACTCCTGTGTGTCCGGGTCTAATGTTAGCATCCACTTCAGCTCAGCACTAGGAAGTGGGGATGCATTTGTTAGAGGCTCCATCCTCCAGATGAGACAACCTATTGATCTCTTTCCTGGCTGCTTCCTGTGATCATCAGAGGCAGGAGCTGAAGTCGCCTTATCTGGGCACCAAAATCTCTAACGTCCTGGCAAGCAGGATTGACTGTGACCTGCATACAGGTGCTGTGTCTCTATATGCCCACCAGCAGTGTGCGTAGCTAAGAGCTACACAAACCACCTCCTTGCCTTATCCATCACAAGCTCTGTGTTCCCTGGTGCTGTGCAGCACTCACGTGTTTGCCATAAGACACAGTCACAGGTTATGGAGAATAATTGACATTGCCTTAAAAGCCCACAAAGTAATTTCAGAGAATACAGTGTTAGAGGATGATCCATATTATTGCTTTGCAGGTAGCTGTTATGAAAACTAGTTGAACCACTTCAATGAGGAAGGGGGCCTATGCACAATGACAAGTTAATTAGGCCCTCTTGACC
This sequence comes from Agapornis roseicollis, assembly GCA_002631895.1. Taxonomy (NCBI): domain Eukaryota; kingdom Metazoa; phylum Chordata; class Aves; order Psittaciformes; family Psittacidae; genus Agapornis; species Agapornis roseicollis. The sequence continues at coordinate 82,162 of NDXB01006247.1, read as the reverse complement.
TTTCCTGTAAACAACTGCTGCTCAGTAGATTGTTTCAGAGCCAGCTACACAGCAAAACCTGGGGAACAGCTTTCTGCAGCTTTTGTCTTTCGGGGAAGAGTCTTGTAGAAAGAAATGTTATTTTTGTCTTTTAAAAATGTACTTAGCGTGTGTACCGAAGGGAAATGCCGGTAATGAGGCAGTAGTGATCCTGTGTTGTAGGCTGGTAGGATGAACAATCTTTGTGTGTTATGTAAATCATGACAATCGTTATAACATTTCGGAATGCTTGGCTGCATAGTTTTAATTGACACTAAGAATTCTTTCCCCCATGTCAAAGAAGTACTCAGATTTGACTGTAGAACACAATCAAGCTGCTTGACTGTTAAGCAGATTTAAGTACTGTGCTTTCTCTGGTAGGCTAAAGAAAGATTTTGTTTTTCATTAATAGTTTGGTCATAGATCATGGAACTTTTTTCAAATAGATACCCTTGAAGCTGGGACATTCATGCATCTTTTTAGACTTTGGTATCATATTCTTCCCACTTTCTTACGCATACATGGAAGCGATCCCATCCCACTTTATTATTTCATGTAGCAACGAAACATTCATCCCAGTTTTTGATTCTCCAGCTCCTCATGTCTGCCCTATGGCATCATAGAGCGTTCAGAAGGCTTTGGGGGCTCTCCTCAAGGGGCTTGTGTTTTCTAGGCTCATTTTATCTTTGCTGTTTGATATACCACCCAGATTGACCTTCTAATGTATGATCAGATGGAATCTGATACATGAGCAAGACAGTGTCTTGTTCTCCAGGAAAGCAAATAATTTAACTGTTTTAATGTAGCCTGTTTTGTGGAAAGCAAATAATTAGCCTCCTTTGTTTAATACAGATTAGCATGTTCTTGGATGGCAATTGAGATAACATTCTTCTATTCAATAGAGAACATGAATATTTTTCAAAGTAAAATATCCTGAAGCACATCAGGGGGATGAATTCAAGCTTTGGGTTTAGCAAAGCCTTTGTCTGGTGTCCCTTAGGTCAAGTAGCTGTAACCTGACAGGGGTGTACTGAGGTGGGACATACAAGCTGTTTATGAGACCAGGATCCTTCAGGAGGGTCTGGGTTTTAAGAGCATATTGTGTCTGCTCCCGAAAATGAGTGTGTTTCGAGCTATGTACTTACTATCATGAGAGGCTTTTGGAAAAGTGCTAACTCATCAAGGCTAAAGAAGTTTATTAACTAAGAGCAAGCAATAGAATTTAAGAAGTGCAGATTGACTTCTTTCTTTTCAAAATGCTGCCATTTTTAAGGACCCTAATCTGGGAAAAGACAGTTATTGACTTCGGTCGTGTTACATGGTGCCCGAAAGAGTGACATTCGACAGCTGTCTCTGCAATATTCAGGCAGGAACAGAGACTAGATCTTTAAGGACCCAGTAACCATTCTGTTTCTGAAAAGTGGGAGAGAATGGCACTGAGCAATTACTATGACAAAAAAGGGCCTCTCCACAGTAATAAAGTGTAAGACAGAGCTGGCTCCCTCTTTTGTTCTGCAAAATATTCTCCAGCATCTAATAACTATTAGTGAAGAGGCTGTTCAATCTAGCAAGCCAATCCTGCCATTGCTTTGAAGCAGTTTGGATCTTGAGCCCAGCTTGGAGGCCACAGAGTGTTTCTCATTTGAACACTGTAATTGCTTTGACTGGCAGAGTTAACCAGGCAAAAGGTAGAAGAGAAATGTTCCTTCTCATTACCATTAGCTCACTGAAGATGCTGCTCATGCAGATTATTTCACCAGGCTTCCTGTATGTCTATGTAGAGAAGATATGTCAGAATATTCATCTGACTTTGTGGCTCTGAATTACCCGTGTAAAGAGTTTGCCTTTTGCACTGAGAATAGCTGAGAGAAGCACAGGCACCAACCTTACTATGGCTATTTAAAATTGGGCAGTAATTCAGGCTCCCAGAGTACCTAACTGATACCAATGTAACTATCAATTCCATGCTGTGCTGAATGAAGCAACATACATTCAGTAACAGAAGAGATTTGTTTCCACCTCACTGCTATAAGTCAGGATCCATCCATGATGGAGCACTGAAAAGACACTTCCTCAGGTCACCTCACGGCAGGACTGGACTTGCAGACCATTAATTGGTATAGCCAGCTGAGCAGTTTCTATCATGAACTAACAGTGCAGCTTGGCTTTTCTGAGACTGCTGTGTTTTATGTGATGATGCTCACCTGAAATGCTGCCAACCTCCTTCCACTTGCTGAAGGTTCTAGATCTTTTGAAAGCTCATTATTACTAATATGCCTGGAATCCATGTCTTTAATGAACATTCATCTGTAGTTTTAAGCAGGGCCAAAGTTGTCTCTGAGCTGTTTTGCTCACTTCAAGTTTTCTTTTTTCTTTGTGATTTCAAGTGAAGACATCAGTGGTAGTGCAGCTGGTAGTAATTTAATTGCTTGCTGCACCTGCAGGACAGTGCAGATCATAGGGATAAATCGCTGTCTGTGTTTGAGGGCACTGGGACAGCTTGCTTTTCTGGCCAACCAGAGGAGTAAGTAGCAGCTTCTTTTCATGGAGTTTATTCCTTGTTTTGCTGCAAGACTGTTTTATTTACAGAGTTATTGGAGGTTAAACAGCACAAGTCTTGTTAAAAATGGCAGTGGCAAGCAAATATGCGTGACTAGAGGCTGGGAAGTGTGTTTGGGAGGTAATTGTCACCAACCTGAGCTGTTGTGAACTCTAGGTCTTTGCTTAGTGAAATCCAGCTGAAAGTTTGTAAGTTGCTGCCTGGCATCTTAGACATGATCTCCAGCAACCAGAATGCTGCCCTAACTGGTTTTCAGAGGACCAGTGGTTTCCATCACCTGAGAAAGGCAAGATTCTTTTGCAGACTCTGCTGAGTGGGGCCTGAAGTGAGACCTGAGGTAATTTTCTGGGATTCCATGAGTGTTCTCCTTTGTTTTCTTCTGATGGATGCTTGAACAGGGAGAGACACGTATTGAAAGGCTTGGCTTGTGTAAGAGCAATCCTAGCGAATAATGCATCGCTGCTGCTCCCTTTCTGCCCTGGCTGTGGCTGGGCTGCTGCTCCCTTTCTGCCCTGGCTGTGGCTGACAGAAAACAATCTCTTTCAGGATGTGTCTGTCTCTCTTTTCTTTGGTCCTCCTTTGGTTGCTAACGGAAGAGGTGCTGATCTAACCTATCAGAGGGACAGTCAAAGTCACTTGTTTGTCATAAGAAATAGCCCTCTTGGCATTTGGTATTGGCAAGTATTGTATGTACGTTGATCTGAGGCCAAGATATATCCTTGATAGACACAAACCAGACCTGCTGAAGGCAGCACAGATGGTATGTGTTGAATCAGGTGTTTAATGATTCTTTTCTGTGTCCCAAACAGCACAGAGAAGTCAGTACTTTGAAGGAGTGGAAGAATCACCCCCTAAACCTCCATACCACCCTGGGAAAGTATATAATTCATTGCCCTTTATTAGGCAGTGAGGAAGGACTAGCAGCCTATGATAGGTAAAACCTGGATGTGTTGTCAGTGTGGGGTGTGTGATTAGTCAAATAGGCATCAGATGAAGAAAATGAACTTCACAGTAAAGGCATTAAGTGATGCTGTTGGACTGGACCTGGGGGCTGAGTGGCAGGTGGGCATAAATGATGCTGAGAACATCCCAGACAGGAGCCTGTTCCTTTATGCACAAAAAAGCAAATCATGTGCTGAGGCGTGTATCAGACACTGTTTTGGTTTGCAGGACCGCTCCCCCCTCCCCCCCCAGCTCTTTTTTAATCCTGAATGTGAAATGTCGCTATCAGTTGGAATTCAGAACTGTCAGTACCTCTTGATCATGTTTTTGGTTTCGGATGGTCTGATAGACTGGATAGTTCTGCATCTATTGCAGGTTTTCACAGCTTCTAGGAATTGGTGGACGGGATCCTGGCCCCGTTGGAGTCAGAGGAAAAATTCTTTATTTACAGAGGCTCTAGGACTTTACCTGCTTAACTGAAGGCTGTGTGTGAGAAAAATGCAGCTTTCTCTTAGAAATATTGCTACTTTCAAGGAAAAAGGGGAAACCCAGGCTTCTTGTTCTCTCCTTATTTCGGGGTTGGAGCATTATTCTTTCAGTGATATCGAGTAGCCACAGGCTTCGTTCCCAGTTCCACCAGAGGGCTCTGCAAGGCCGCGAAAGGGGTTCCAGTGCACAGTCACAGATGGGAACCCCTCTTGCTCTCCCCTGATTTATAGTAACTGTGCATTTTACTAATTAGAATTATGAGTACTTTGTATTTCAGCGGGTCAGACGTGGTTATTGCACAATAAACCTTAGCCCTCTGCTCTGTTTTACTCCTTTTATGTCTTAATGTTTTATTCAGCGTGCTATTTATGTGTTTTATTATCCACCTTCTAAATATAGGGTGGCTACACCATACAGCCCTGGCTGTAATCCCTTTAAGTAATAAGGTAGGCAAAGCAATTCAACTGAGGAATATGTTCCCTTTAAGACAAAAAGGAGTAAGGTTCACTGTGTGGTTTGTTGGTGTATTTATTTCAGAGACGGAAAAGAAGATGCAGAAATACTTCTTATTTTCCTGATTTCTGAGCCCTCCCTCCCCCCCCAACAATGGGAGCTTTTAGGATATATGACAGATTTTGACAATGATTTCAATTTGGATGCATAGCTGTGTTACCAGTAAAGAGCTAATTCAGTGATAATCTAGTCTTTTATAGGGTAAAATGTAGCTTCTGGTATCATTTTCCATGAATGGAATGTGATTGTCTATGAAAAGATGTTCATATTCCAGGGAGTTGGGGTGTGTGTGTGGAATTGCAGACAAATCAGTGAACGTGCAGGTTTTGCATGTCATATTTCATTATATCGCAAAAGGGGGGGATGGACCGTGTTCTGTTACAAAAAAAAGATGGAGTTTCATTTACCACACAAATGGCCGAGTCATGTGTATCAATCAGTATGGTAGGAGACTGAAGCCAAGTTCTTTTCCGCAGTATCAAAGTGACCTTATTTTAAAGCCATTGGAGAAAGCTTGTGAAAACACTGTCTTTATTTTATTCACTTTACATTGACAGGATCATGTTTTTACATAGCTGTGATCTCAAGTAAATGATAGTCTTTATATTCCATTGACGAAAAACATTCTAGCCAAGAAAGCTTCCTTTGCTCTTTGTCTTAATCTTTGCCTTGTCTTAATCTTTGTCTGAATCTACTTCTCCCAACTTAGAACTTATATTTCCAATTTAATGATTTTTTAATATATATATTTTATATACAGGCTTCTGCTAATATGGGAAGAAATAAATGTCTGGATAAGTGATAATCCACAAACAGGATGGAAAGCATCTTGTCCTGAGAGTTCAGCTGGGCAAAGTGATGCACCAAAAACTGGAATGTGTTCTACTCAGGAGCTCTACTCTGGGTTTACATGAAGGTCAACACTTGAGTCCTTAGGAGGATAGATGCTTGAGTAATGAAAGCACTAGATTGAAATGTGAAGGAATTGTATTGAATTCCTTACTCTGAAATGATTAAAAGTCCTTCCTAAGATGAAGTCCTGACCTCACTGAAGTGGGAGTTTGTGATTCTTCTGTGATTTAGTTTCCAGCCTGCTCTGGATATGTCATATGCTTTTTTGGCCCCAGCAGAAAAGTTAGACTTCATAGTTATGATTTTATGAACGCTTAAGCCAGTCATTTTTACAGAATTCATCAGTCAATGTTTTGCAAATCACTGCCATTTTAAGGGATGGAAAGTGCTTTAGGGTCTGCTCTGCTATTGATCAGCTTGTCTGTGTTTGCTGCATGGGCTGTGTTGCCACAGCCTTACACTTACATTATTTGTAATAGGAGCACAGAGTCTGTCCCAAACTTAGAGTCCAATTTAAATGTAATTGTAAGGCCTTGTGCCACTGGAGAGTTTCATCCCAAATGAGTGACTGCACAGGCTTGAATGAAAGTCCACAGAAATGGACAGCAGTTTCTTCTGATTTGGTGATTTAGACTTTGTGTTTACTTTTGTCTGTGCTATCAAATGAAGGGGCATTCAGAAGCAGGTTTGGACATGCTGACCCTCTGTGCTGGCTTCCATTTGCGCAGGTTTTGGCTGTTGGTGGGTACAAAATATTCACCCTATATTTAAAAGCAGGAAATAAATTGTCATACTTGGCTGTAGCAGCAAATGCACCCCACCTCCTAATCCACTCAGACTGTGTGAAGTGCTCAGCTCTGCTCTCATGCCAAGCACAGTATTTTCCCCTGCCAGAGAGCTGTCCCTCAACATTCGCTTGAAAGTTTACAGTGTTGATGTGTCTGCTTTCAAGGACACGTTTGAGCAAGCATTTCTTCTTAGAAACCAGAAAACGTTTAATTAATAATAGAAGAACCAGGAGATGGAGGGGTTTTTAAATAACATATTAGTGTTTTTTTGGCTGAGCACCTCCAGTTTGCTGCCGATAGCCCTTTGCTGCAGCTGCCTGTTTATTAGTCTTTGGCAGCATTCTTGCATTCCTTCAGGAGTGTAACAACTGGTAGAGGACAATGGATTCTGAATCAGGAGATTAAAGATGTCTTGTAGGGTTCAGCAGGGTAATCTCCCTTCATCAGCCTGGAGATGCTATCCATCAGCACAGGAGTGGAGGCTACATCTGACATTCATTATCTTTCACAGTGGCAAACTTTAACAATACCCCCCAAATGACAGAAGTTATGAGTAGAAAATTCTAGGGTCAACAGTTCTATTGCTTATTGTTTGACCTGCCTTTATTTATTTTGTCCCCTTTCTTTATTTCCTCTCCGTTTCCGTGATGGGCATCATCTGTATGCCTTGCATGTGACGGTTGCTATTCTTTGTTTTAAGAAATAATGACCAGGTAAGTTTGAGGCAGGATTTCTCTTAGCTTTACTTACTGCTTGCATCTTCCTGATATCAATTCTTCCACTGGCATCCTAAGATACAGTGAATATTTTGGAATAAACAGTTTTCTTTTACTGTCCTTTTTGCGCAGAGACAAATTTCTGCAAATTAGCATGGTGAGTTGTACTTCTGGGGTGGAATGGCGGGATCTGCGTGTAACAGATCATGATCGTGTTAACCAGTCTTTGTCTGGTTTTGCACATAGTTGATTTTAGTTTCATGGTGGCTGTTGATGCCTGATAGCAAAATGAAATTGTAGGCAATTGTAAAGCAAAAATTGAAATGTATCAAGGTAGACTTTCCTGTGCATCTGATTTTGAGTTTGGTTGAGAAATCTTATCTCCTGTGCTCTGAACATCCTTTCTTCTGTAGCTCTTTTTTTCTGTAGGAGGTTTTCTTTTACAAAGCAGGAAACAGAAGTTGATAGAGGGTATGCTGCCCTTCTTCCTCCATGCTGCCCCTGCATTGGCACTGGATGGGACATGAAGATGAGTGTATTCAAGGTCTCTGAGGTGGCATTACCCTACTTGGTTAGAGTACAACTCTCTTTCCGCAACAGTGCAAAAGGGAAGAGAGGAACTGAATGCAAGTGGCTCATTCATAGCTACGTCATTTATAAGGTACTGGATTGGATTCAGTGCTCTTCCTAACCCAATACACAGCACAGTGAAAGACAAAATTGCTTGGAAAAAAGCATAGAAATATCTGTTTTCCCTATAAATATTTATTTACAGCTGTTTTATACTACCCTATACACCATACCATATGAAAGCATGAAGGCTTTCTGACATGTTTCCTCCTGCCACGGTCCCAGTGATGTTGTTTGCATAGTCTGGTGATAGAATAAGAAGTATATTGAAACACTGGAAGTTATGGGGCCATGTTACTGTATTTCATGAATAAGCAATAATCGTGAAAACACTTTGTGCCCCTCTCCACCAATTTTATCTTTAAAATGAGGCAAAATAAATACCTTGTCACCCAAAGCAATGGTGCCTGTCTTATGACTTACTGTTTTGCAGAGATGCCCTCTTCAGAGGCAATCAGACAGGAAGCTCTTTGACTGTGTGTCATTGCTGATGTTTGTTGCTACTCCAAAGTTTTCTTATATTGTCTTTAGAAACTATAATTTACTGAAAGTATGAAAATCAAGTCAGAGCATAATTTGAAAGAAGTGCAAATTATGTCAGTTGGCAGAAATCATGCCAGAAACATGAGTGTCTGGCCCAAATTGTGGATATGCTGATGATTTCTGTCTATTGAGTCCTTCCAGCAGATGCTGGTATTCCTCCAACTGGAAAAAACCAAATCAAACAAAAAACCCTCCCCAAAATTAAAGCAACAGAAATATCTTATCTAAGCCATGAATGTGGAAAGAGGTCCGCTCTGTTCTCTAGGTATAACTGATTGGAGTCGGCACTGTTGGGTCACTGAGGAATTAATATGTAACTGACACTTGTATTTTCAGTGTTTTTAAATGTATCTTGCCTTTTAAGACTGTCACTTGCTTGACTCTGTGTCCCAAGGACTTGCCCGGTTTGGGAAGTGACTGCTTTCAATGGAGGTTAATAATTCACTTAGTTTGGGTTAATTTCCAGATTTTGTTGAACTTCCAAGGTTTCAGGAACGAGGAGGGAACAACATAGTGGATTTTATTATCAGTCCTATGCTTTTTCTTTGCTTTTGTTTGAACTACACAGGAAAAAGCACTAGCTTGATGTTGAATTTGGAAATACTATGGCAAGCATCCTATTTTTCTCCCCCTGCCACACAGTATTTTTAGTGGAAAGACAAAAACCACACAAGTTTGTATTGACATTCTTTAGAAATGGACTAAAATTCCTTCCCTCAGCAAAATGGAATTTACTGCAAGAGAGGCCACAGTCCCCAAACAAGGAGCCAGGATAATTAGCCTACAACTGACAAATAAGTCTGCTATGCTAATGCAAAGAAACATCCTTTTATCAGACTCTATCACATGGTAGTTTGTGCCAAGCTAGAAAGAAAAGAGAGTTTACTCTGAATCTATAGCCTCTTCTGGGGGAATACATCTAATCCAACGGTGACTATGGAAAGCTTTTTCTTGACCCTTCCCCAGTATCCCAGGGTTTGAATTAACTGAATTCTGGATCCAAATCAAGGCATGAGCAGGGTTTTTTGCAAAATCACGCTCATTTTTTTTGTAGCAATAACTGTGTCAAAACAGCATTGAAAAGAACTATGGCTGCAGAGTGACCAGTTTAGCAGAGGGATAAAGGTGATCCAGCATTCTGTGTTGCCTCTCAACAAAAGAGAAGGGTCTTTGCCCCAAGTGCTTCAGTCTAAATAAACAACAATAAGCTGGAATAACTCCACTCTGGCAGCCAGGCCCACTGAAAGCAAAGCAATGCAAGGTGTTTGTCAGCAGAACATGAAGTGCTTTACAAATGAAGTGTGATTATTCTCATTTAACAGATGGGGGGCTGAAACACACATGTGTGCATGGTGAATGCTTCCAGATCTTGGGAACAAATTGGACTCAGTTGCAGAGCAGTGCCACAAGTCACATTTAGATTGCCTTGCCTGTGACTTGGCGGCTGGGCTACTCTTTATTGCAAACAACACAGAGCAGTATTTAAATACCATTACTGTGCTATGCTGGTCATCCACAGTGAGGGCATACACCTATCAAAGCTGCCAAGTGATTGTTAATCTCTTTCCTAAACTTATTTACAACATTTCCTAGTCCAGAGTCCATTACGTGACTTGATCGTAAGGCCATGTAAAGAAATGCAATTTTTTAATCATTAGTAACATTTTGCATTGAGTGCTAAATACTTCATTCTTACAGATAGTGAGTTTTGCTTACTGTATTTTTTTTACTGGAGCATGCATGAGTTTTCAGTCTGTTAGATGGTAAACAGTATTAGCAAGGTCATTGCATGACCGAGTTAAAACTACATGTTGTGAGATGATAAATTCAATCAGGGACAAGCCATGGAAAGATGTCTGGTTTGTAGCAGCCTCAGCAGATGGTTGTAATGAGACAGTGGATATTGCTAATTGCCACTGCTCTTATATTAGCATGATCACTAAGAACTCGTTTGCCACTTGCCTGTGGGGATGGGGAGAGAAGTGGGGTCCTTCTGTGACAGGTGACAAGACTGTCTCTCCATTCAGTACACAGAAAACCAGAATGTTAGAATCCCTCTTTCACTTTGGTCCTCCAGCACTTCTGATGGCTCCAGGAAGATCCACCTTAAAGGGTGCCCACAGCACTCTGGCACTGTGCAGTCGGAACGACTGATTGACAGCATTACTCTTCAGGGATTGCAGTGTCTGAGCTTCTCCAAGGACAAGGGCAGCCCATTCCTCACCACCATTTGACCAGCCACGGTGGTAGAAACCTTATCAGTACAATCAAGTCCTAAAGCAAAACCAAGATGTGAAACATTCTGGATCACACAAAACCAGTAAGGTGTTTTTAGTGAGACACTATTTCCCTGTGGAGCTGGAGTGACTGCTCAGTTGAAGAATGAGATTACAGGATTAAATAAAAGGAAAGGTACTTTTGATTTATGGTGGGGATACCAGACAGGGTGAGAAGCATGAAAGGAAGATGCTGATCGCTGGAGTTATCTGGGTGCTGTGGTGTTTATAGAGGCCTGTGTTGTAACAGAAGAGTTACAATAGCATATGAGGATGTATTTCAGATCTTAATTCCATTTTGACTTAATGGATTTCTTAAATACCCCTGTCTTTCAATTTTCTCTTTACTTTTATCCCTGTATTTATTCAAAAATCAGTAAGTAATTGTTTGGTTTTTTTTAAAAGGTCAGTGATGTTATACTGGAAATAAAGCATTAAGAAAAGAATTGATGAATACAAAAAGACAGTATGAAATCCACAAGGATAAACACTGTGTTTCAATAAGAGTGTGAATAAAGAGCAACATCAAGTTGCGAAATGTTCTCTGGGGCAAAGAGAGCTACTTGTTACTTTTTGTATAAATCTGATGACTTAAGCTCTCTGCTCTGTGAAAGGAAGATAATGTCAGGCTGATTGATAGGATGAGCAGGACATGACAGTCTTCAAGGAAGAAGAAATGCAGAAATCATTTTCAGTGGAGACAGGATCTCATGATATTGTTGGGCACTTGATAAGCTAATTGAAATTCAAAAATCACATTCAATGATGAAATGAGAGGGAGACAAATAGGTCTGAGCTAATGATTACATACCCTCTGGACTAGAATCAGAGATTAAATATTGTGTGTTTTCAGTTAATTCTGCTGCCCTGTAAGTTTAAAACATGATGAAGCAGTAACCTGATAGAAGTGTGCAAAGGCTGAGATTATTCTTCATGTTATGTACTATGCAGGTCTTGTCTATGCAATGTTTGTATGGCTGTGCAAGCTATGGGTGGTTTTAATACTGTAGTTAATTATGTTTGAAAGGAAAATGGGCTTTTTGTGTTTTGGTATATGCTTGGTTTGGGTTTTATTGGTACAAAGAACCAATAAAGAACTGACAAAACATAGTTATCTTAAATTAATCCTTCTGAAATTAAGCATAGAGAGTGTCCTGGGCCTTGGTGTCTTGCTCAGAGCGAGCTGAACAGAACATATGGCAGGAAATAAGGGCAGATATACTTGCAGATTCTTTGTAGAAATCTGACTTGGTGTCTAGTGCAATATATAGCACATGCTCAGAGGGCAGCTCTAAGTTTTGCCTGTGATTCCAGTAGAATACTGTTTCCAGCACCCAGGATTTCCTGGAGAGTAGAGGGGCTCTGACTGTATCCTGATTTTCAGGAAGGTTACCTGGACAAAGAAGACAACATATGTCAGATTTTCTGACTGCTATACAAATACCAAGATAATCAAAGAGTTAGGCTGATGTGGATAAGTCCTCAGTACTTAAGCCAGATGAAATGTGAATTATGATTCTTCCATTCTGCTAACGGTTTAGCTGGATGTCAATACTGGTAAATGATGCTTATGGGCACAGTTCACCTGCATGTACCAAAAAGAAAGCATCATTCCCTTTGGTGTTGACTGCTATATCACTACAGCTGTTTGGAAGAGCTCTGTGTAGTGGGATCTGATGCTGTTGATAAAATGATAACTTTATGTTCCTTGTAGTAATTTTGCAGGAAATATTATAAAGGTGTGAAAAATAAGGACATAAGCATGGTTTCAGAAAGCAGTGTCCTGATTGTGCAGTCAGACCACTGAGGAAAGCTCTGTCTTTTCCTCTGAGTCTGATGTCAGTTCACTTCCTGCTGCTTTCTCCCCATTCTCCTTGATTTGCTGGAGAAGTTCTTGTGTATTGATGTCTTGCTGTAGAGTACTATTAGCATCAGAAATCTATCTTCTTCATAAATTGCCCTGTAGACTGTACCCTGACAATTCAAGTTGGCTTTAAATTGTTGTCATTGCCTCTGCTTTATTATCCACAAGTAATGATGTTGATAATGAAAATGTTATGCTATCATTTACGAATTCTAAGGCCCTCTGTTATCTATGAGGACATGCTAAGTAGATAGCAGAGTATCAGAGTCCCATTTTGCTCCACACATCTATAGTCAGAGCTCCCAAGTACTGAACCAAGGCAGATATGGGCTTTTAAAGCCAGATATAACAAGATATTAGATGCCTATCGCTGCAGAGTAGCAGTCAGTAGGATTTTTCAAGTGCATTTATGAGAGGTAGCTGCTGAATTTCCAGTTTAATTGCAATGAAATTCGTAGGTTTGAAAACCTGAAATTTGTGATGGTATAAGATGAGACCCTGCAAGTTAGAAAGCTCTGTGCAACCATTCCTCTGTCAGATACAGCATCCTGAAACAGCTAAACAGCTGCAGGATCGAAGTGAATCAGGTTGGTAGAGTAATTTCACAGGCAGCGCCAGGAACCAACCAGGGAACAGAGTGCCCCTATTGTCCTTGTGCAGGAATAGCAGACTGCTACAGCAGTGTGTTATTCAGCACCTATTTTATTTTACTTTCTCTGAAAACTTTTGTCTTGGATGGCATTGACAGAAAGGCGCATCATAAGCATCAATCTGACAGCGATTCGGGCTCAGCCCTTGTTAGTCATCGATCTTTACTCCAGTGCTTTGTACTCGGCCTCCCCACTGGATGGCAGCAGCAGAACACATCCGTATGTTCCCTTTTTTGTCTAAGGTAATGGGACTGTCCGGGTTAGAATATATTCTCCCAGCTTTCATGTGACTTTCTCCCTACTTACTCTTCTGTTACTTGCTTCTGGGTATCCAGGAAAGACACAGCTTGGTCTTCAGTGTCCTCCTCTCACAGAGTCCAAGAATGCAGATTATTGTACTAGATTGCCAAAGGGCCAGGGGCCTGAGTCAGCCAGTGAGGAGGTGTGTGGGTCAGACTGCAGCAATGACCAGCTCAGCTTGCTGAACATCAGGTAGAACTTTGCTCGGAAAGAAAACTGAGACTGAGCATATCCCTTCCTATTTTTATGAGGTTACATCAACAGTGATTAAAACAGGCAGGTATTTACCTCCAGATAGTGTGGACATGTTTCCCACTGCTTTGTAATTAGATTTGACCTTGAGCAATCACACATTCCTCATGTTATTTGAAGCATTGTTTGAATTTCTGGGTCTATTTAAAATGTAAATTATGTTACTTAAAGTTTATAACAACATCTTGTGCAGCATTATACCATTAGAAGCACAACATACTACTTAACTAAATGTCCTGATTTTATGCTGAGTGCTCAGACCTATGATCTTTTATATGTATGCAAGAATTGAAATGGGATCCAGCTTGCCTCCAAGGCTAACAATTCGTTAGGATGAAAGTGTGGGCAGTTCACCTTAGTGTCAATGCTACATTCTTCAGCTGTCAGTGTGTTAGGTCTGTACAGTATGAGAAAAAGAGATCTGTACAGTTAAGGCTCTCTGCAGTATGAGAAAGTCCCACAGAAATTAAAATATCACACCTGCTTTCACTGGAGGTGATTCTAAGTTTAAGAGGAAATACCTGTATTTACTAGGGTGTGAATATGGTATTAAGTGGGTAGGCTGAAGATGGTGCTGTTTGTTGTAAGCAGGAAACTAGAGATTAAAACACAGACTATTTACTCAGAGCATCAGGGCCTATAAGTGCTGTAGCAGTAATATCCGGTGACTGGATTGTTATCAGTAATCCCCCAGTAGTCCCTTTTGGATATGTAGTAGAGACTTAATACCAGCCCCATGTCCTAGTGATGGTACTAGGCAAGAATGTGGAGATAATAAAGTAAGGAAAATTATTATGTGGGAAGAAATGCAATCTTGAAGCTGGTACAGGCTTGATCTCTGTTGTGGCCTTCGCTCTTGGAATGAAACAAGATTTTGGCAGCTTGTTCACCTCCTTCTCAATTTGCTTGTGGATATGGTGATACAAACCTGTTTGAAATTTACCAACACAAGCCATGTGCACTGGCTGAGTGCATCATCTGATGCTGCACAATGGGAATTGAGGCTCTTTGACTTATGGGACTCTCCCATCTGTTGAATTTATCTGGCTGGCTTAAAAGCCTAAAGGGAAAGTCACTTTGAAGGCAGATTTGTTAGAAATAGAGATTTTTTTAATTAGGGTTAATTGTGTCATTCAGAGGAGGTAACTGGTTAGCTATGTTAATCTAGCCCTCTGATTCACCCTTTGGGAGCGAATATCCCAAAAATACAAATACATTTCTGTATGTCCCAGGTGGCAGATGATGGAAGATCCAGGGAGAGGACAGAACATAACCAACTGTTGGACATATGAAGTAATCCATATGAAATTGGGAGTTCAAGGGGAATTTGGAAATAGTGTAGATGTGTACTGGGATTTTTTCATGTACAATCATTAAGAAATGATAGAGTATGATCAAGAAGTGATATATGTAGTTGTAATAGTTGTGTAAAAAGGCTGCTGTTAAGTAGATCACTATGTTGGTATTCTTGTTCCAAGTACAGGAATTAGCTGCAGGTGGCAAGAACGATGCTTTGGTTTTTGTCCTGAGCAAGCTGTTTCTTCTTTCTCTTTAGTTGTCTGTTCCATATCCGTTTGCTCTTGTGTATTGTGATACTTGTCAATCCAATAGTCCAGCATGTTCTGAATTAATTATGGAGTGCTTCAGAGTAAATAGAACTGGAAATGTTGCAGAGAACAAGAGATGGCTGAGTCTTCTGTGTTTAGTGAGATTGTTTAATTCTCAGTGCTTTCCAGAAATGGAACCACATGTGCACCTTGCATTTCAAACACCTCTTAAGCCTGAAAGACTGAAAGATCCTAACAGAGCAGGATAGACATAATTCTATGGTCCCTCTAACTGTCACTGACTGTTCCATTAGATTTTGATTATTAGATAGCAGCCTATGAGTGAGTAGCAACAGATGCTGAATGGGGAAGGTCATTGACCTAGGAGCACTGAAAACACCTTTTAGACACTTCTGGAAATCTTATCTATCTGCAAAGTCTAACTCTTGTTACTTCACTTTTATTATATGAGCAATGCCACTCCTCATGGTGGTACGACAGGGAAACACCAATGGCAGCTTGCCTATTACATCTCTTTAATCTTGTTTCACATTCAGTGGCAAAGTTACAAAGTGTGTTTAGCAGGATCTCATAAATAATTACAAGCCAAGAACAGAATAATGATGGAACCTGACTATTTAGTCAGCCAGACCATGTAACTGCAGTGTGATGTGTTGCCAGGAAGGACTTAGTCCAGGTTGCTCACGGAGTTGCTGTTTTGAACCACCTTCAAAACTGGAGGAAGCCTAAATTGGGAAATGTTATGGATTTCTTTATGTAATAGTTGTAAGAAGCCTTGCCCCCTGTGACCTAATTATGTCACCTGCACAACTTTGTACTCATGCAGGAGCGCCACAAGGCTTGTGAGCTTTGTAGTGGATTTTTTCTGTAAATTGGATTTCATCTTTTCTTTCTCCCCCCTCCCACTGTAAGCTGCTGATTTCAGTGTTTTACTTGAGGTTGGAGGCTCCGCTGCTTCTTGGTTTGGGTTTGGTTTTGGGCTTTTGTGTTTGCTTGTTTGCTTGTTTGGTTGCTTTTTCTCCAAAAGCAAAGGATGTNATTGGGAAATGTTATGGATTTCTTTATGTAATAGTTGTAAGAAGCCTTGCCCCCTGTGACCTAATTATGTCACCTGCACAACTTTGTACTCATGCAGGAGCGCCACAAGGCTTGTGAGCTTTGTAGTGGATTTTTTCTGTAAATTGGATTTCATCTTTTCTTTCTCCCCCCTCCCACTGTAAGCTGCTGATTTCAGTGTTTTACTTGAGGTTGGAGGCTTCGCTGCTTCTTGGTTTGGGTTTGGTTTTGGGCTTTTGNCCTAATTATGTCACCTGCACAACTTTGTACTCATGCAGGAGCGCCACAAGGCTTGTGAGCTTTGTAGTGGATTTTTTCTGTAAATTGGATTTCATCTTTTCTTTCTCCCCCCTCCCACTGTAAGCTGCTGATTTCAGTGTTTTACTTGAGGTTGGAGGCTTCGCTGCTTCTTGGTTTGGGTTTGGTTTTGGCTTTTGTGTTTGGTTGCTTTTTCTCCAAAAGCAAAGGATGTAATGATAAAACTCATTTGTCTTTTTAGTCTTCACCTTGTAATTAGAGCTAAGAGAGGCTGGGAAGAGATGCCAGGCAAGGAAGCTTTTTTCCTTTAAAAGCTCTCTGGGCATGTAACTGAGTCTTGGGAGAGCTTTAAAGGAAAGCAGTAATGAAAATCCTGCAGAAAAGGAAAAATAAGCCAACGAAATTAAGACTTAATTGTGCTATTTTTATTAGGGACTGGGGGTAAAAAAAGACTCTAGTACCTCCTGGGTTTGTTCTCAGATAAAACATTTGAATCACTAATTATATTTAAATATTCTTTACGTGTGGATGAGCTTTCCTTTTTGTTTCTGCCCCAGTGATTTCCCCAGTACTGAGACTTTAGATGATTGAAGATTATGTTGATCATACTTAGAGATTTTGGAATCATTTTACTTCAGCTTTGCTTGAAAATGTGATTGTATTTACTGTGAAATCAGAATTGTCATGAAATTTTGTTTTTGTAGAAAGCAAAGCCCCAAAGCACAGCCCCCAACTTATTTAAATGCTGGAAATGGAATAGCTGTGGAACTTAAGCACATGGATCTCAGAAGGTGTTTAAAAATACCACCTTTCACTTGGGCAGAGCACTCACTTAGAAACAACTCATGGTCATGGTCATCCATGTTTATAACAGCAAAGAAGGTGATGATGGTGGTAATGGTAGAGACTGAATGGGAAAAGGCTGGGGCACAGTGACTGAAGTAACAGTGTTTATCATGCTGTTGGGCAGGATTCTGCATTTTTAAGTCAGTAGCTCTCCAATGGTTGAGCAGCTCAAAGCTGTGTTCATGCATGGATCTGCTGGCAGGGTTACTCTAGCACAGCAGAATCCCTGTTTCTAGGAAATGCATACATAAAATTTCCATTATTTGTTCCCTTCTGAATGAATGTAACACCATTAGTGCAGTGAACTCCAAAGCCTTCGCTTTGCCAACTGATCCTCTCAGTCCTGTGACTTCTGCTCTCAGATTTTCCCTTCATCTTTACCAACCTTTGTTGTACAAATACTAGTTTGTAGAATCAAAACAATGACTCTGAACACTGCTCTGAAATAGAGGTATTGCAGAGCTAGGCCATTGGCACATCATGCTATGCACAAGGCTTACGGTTTTGAATTCCATATATGAGAAGGAAAGTAAGCCTCACCTTGTGCTCACATTCCTGAGGACAAATGAAATCAAATGGTTTTGATCAAGATTTCTTTGGATAAACAACCAGTTAAAAATGAAACTCAAGTCCTTTCTTGTTTATGCAAGACTAGCTTTAGGCTTTTTAAGGAAGAGATGTCCAGGTGAATACACTGCGCCTTAGCTGGTATTGCTTAAAACCACATTATTTCCCCTCAGGTGGAGTCGTGAATGGTTACCTTTCCATCATTTCTCACTTTTTGATTGGATGTGGAATACTGCAGAAGTGGTTTTCTCCCACTGTTGTTCAATAACTGTCCCTTAGGGTTTTTAAAGTGATGTGGGGCTTTTTCATTGTTTTCGGTAGCTTAGTGAAGGCTGCTTTCTCCACTGTCTTAGCTAGAGGCCAAGGCTGCAGATCAAAGTGACACATCATCCATGGTTTGAAGAGGGAGGAGGACAAATAGCAGCTGTGTTTTGTGAGCTGCATGGTAGATCATGTGAATTTTTGCCGATATTTCTGAATCTGAACGTTGGAAACAAGCAATATCCCCATTTATCAAGGGTGTTCTCAACTATGCCTCTTTCTTACATGTATTAGATTTTCCATTGATGTCAATGAAGTCAATGGGCCTGACTTTTTTTGTTATCTCTTCCTTCATGCAGTCATTGTCCTCGTATAACTGCTATCATTTGGATGTTAGCAAGCAGCTGTAAACCTCTGTTCCTTATTGCTCCCTTGTAACTCAGTGCTTTGATGCAGCTCAGCATGCAGATTTTTGAGTAAGGAGAGGCAATAGTTTTCAACATAAACAAGTCCGCTGGGTCACATTAACCTCCTTCAGTCTCCGTGTTAAATAATTAAAATAAACGGGGTAGTGTTTAACTATATGTATTTAGAGGCTTATTGGAGGAGCTTATTCAATATCCTAACACAGTGTCTTAAACCTTTCTGAGCTCCAGGTTCCCTTATTAAATATTTAGTGCATAGTGCTGAAAAAGTCAAGATTTGCTTTGTTTTTTAGAGGCAATTACTATTCTCAAAATTCCTTTAGCCTTTAAAATACTGGCCATCTATAAACAGTAATTTTCTCTAGTTGTCATTTCTTGCCACCAAGGTCTACTTTTCACTTGTACCAATCTTAATAGTACCACAAGAATAAACACTTGCAGAAGGCTCTGCAATGCATCCCTGCTGTATTGTATAGAACCACCTCAAATACCTTTATAAGCAATTAATTTGACAGCAGCCTCTTTGGGTAGAAAGAAGATGTGTGTCAGCTGCTGACTGTGGTTTGGAGACATCAATATTTCTCCTCTTCTGTTTCCAAAACTGTCAAAATGAAATTAGTTAATTGGTGAGTATTTTTATGCAGCTGCTGTGGGATAGTAATTACTGGTGACAAGAGCTTCTGGATGTGCACTCACACAGTACAGCAAAACCTCAAATTTGAAAATATAAGGCATTATCCTGCACTTCTATTATGACTTGACATTTTACCATAGCCTGCCTTGCTAGAGATTCAAACCTTCAAGTTCAAGGTCTTCTTGCCAGGAGAGAGATTTTACTTTGTACACAGTAGAGTTTTATAAGACATGCCATACAGCTGAGCAAAGGCGGCTTAGTGGATTAAAATAGCATCAGTGATATCTCTTGTCTCTAGGGTAATAAGTTATGAGCAAAGCAAAGACCTCCAGGAAGGGATTTCGTTTCTGTGGAGTCTCTACTAGATGATACTGTATAGTAAACAAATAACAAATTGTTTCACTGAGTCCATTCTCATTTTGCCTAATTGCCTCTCTTGGTTCAGTCCTGTCAAGATAAGATATAAGCCACCTTGTATTTATTTTTACACACAAGGCCTGATTGCTTATTAAAAGAAGCCACACTAGCACAGTCACTCTGTGCTACAGGTAAAGGTTTTATTTCAGCACTTTCTATGTTGTTCCATGGTCTGAAGTGGCAGCTGAGAGACCCCCTTGTTCAGGTCCAGTGGACTCATCAACTTTGTAGTGTAAAGGTCTCTGGACAAGCCATTTACAGAATTTTGCAAAGCAAAATGTTTTATGCTTCTAAGCAGTAAGCCTCCATAAATTGTGTGCCTTGAAACATAAACTGTCTCACAATCCACCTGTATCAAATGCTTCAAATTACTTAAAAGCTAACCAGGGATGAGGTCTTAGACTGGCATCAGATTGAATCCCTGCATAGTATCTATTCATCCTAGTAATGTCCATCCACCTCTAGTCTGAAACTTCACCTGTTTTTAAACAGTGAATCATGACCAGTCATGACACTGTTATAGTATTAGGCAGGATGTGTGAGAAATTCTTTTAAAGAAGGTAGTCCCAGGTTTTTACTAGACACTTCATGCAAAATATGACTGTATTTTCACTGTAGTGTTTTTGGGCTTTATGGGGTCTACATTAACAGACTCTTCCTTTTCTCTATTGTATTTTTCACTGAAATTTGATGGACATGTAAAAATTCAATTAAAAAAAAAATCCCTCTGATTTAAATTGACAGGAACATTAAAAGAAATATGAATCTATTCTCTCTTACCCAATTTCAGTGGTTTTAAATAACAATTTATCACCAAAGTTCCTGATAAAATGTCCATGCTTTTAAATAAGTAAAAAATGGAAACGTTATGACTGCACCTTTTAATTTCAGACTACAAAATGCATTCCTGCAGGAGATAAATGGTGCTGGTTTTTCTAGTCCATTGAAAGTAGCTGTCAAGTCTGTTGCCAAATAACACGTCTGATTTCATGTCTAATAGTTAGCAAAATTTAATGAGTACAAACTGAAAGCGGGAATAGCTCCCGGTAGGAGGGTAGCTGACTTCTTTTGACACACCCCGTTGTTCATTTGATTGTAAGAGATACCTATAGGTGGCCATTCAGTGCTCTCAGTGCCTCTCCTGTGTTCAAGAATGAATGTGAAGCCAGCGCACCTTGGAAACGAATCCACCCTAGCTCACAGCTTGAACAGATTTCAAGAGGAGGGATAAAGGGCAACCTTTGTAGCTAATAAGAGGGCGTTGGTGGTCTCAGATTTTTACTGTTGATATTTAAGGTACTTGATATTTAAGGTACTTTTACCTAAAGCTCAGGAAGGGAGTGAAATTTATACTAAATACAGTGATTTGGTCCTTCAGGTGTTAAACTGTTGCAGTCAGTTTGGAAGCATTACTTGAAAACTTCCCAAAGTTTTAATGCTGGGTATCTTCTGACAGCTGGGAGCATCAAAACATAGTGTGCTGTGGTCTGAGAGGGCTCTATGGAGAGACAGCAAAGGCCTTGTGAGAACTGTCATACTTTCAGTGTTCCATCCACAATCAATGTATGGCTCAGGGACTCTCTTGTGGATGTTTTCTTTCCTGGAATTGTCATGGTACTTGGGGGAATTGCATTTGCCTGCACCCTTGTGATGGTTCTGCTGTTCAGCTCTCGTCACTGGGATGTGTTAACAGTTAAAATAGACCTCGAGGAAAAGTGAAATGTGGGATTTAGTCACCCCATGTATAAGTGCTAGGACGGATGTATGTTCTGGTGCTTTCCTGTTCTACTCACAAGTTGTTCTGAACTTTTGTGGCAAATTCCTTTCAGTAAAAGTAGGCTGTATTAAGTAAAGTATTAGATGTTTTTTAAGGCCATACCTGAAGGTCTGAGTGTCTCTGATGAGCCTTTTAAACCAACACTTCATGTAACTTGGAGTTAGGGATACTCTGTACAGAGCTACTTCAAATTCTGAGTGTGCTGACTGCCAGCTTGTTGGGCTAGCTTGCTATGTGGTTTTGAGTTGTTGTGATTCAAGATAGATCATAATTCTTCAACTTCTCAGCACAAGATGCTTGGAAATTGATAGTGGAAAAGCTGCTTTCTTGTCTATAAGTGAACTCCTTTTGGGGTTATGTTGCTGAAGACTGGGACCTTCTCAGCTAAAGCCACTTACAAAATGTACATATTTATAATCACTTCAGGCCATCTGCCATCAGTTTCAGAATGAATGAAAATATTCATCCAAGATGCACCCTTCCTTACCACAGCCAGTGAATCACAGCAGAATATCTCTTGCTCTATTTTACTGTTTTAAACCCAATAACTGTTTTATACTCATTCTAGAATCTTTTAAATCTTCCTTCTCTTTTGTTTTTCCCTTAACCTTTGCCCAAAAATGAGAGGAAATTTTTCCTTCTGTATTGCTGTTTTTACATTATCAGAAGCAACTTGTTGGAGACCTCAATTAAAATTTCCTTTTATTTCATATGTAGTACATGAGTGGAGAGTAAATTACTTGGTTAGAAGTATTTAAACAGGAAGCTTGCAGGCAATGAATCATATATAAAGTGCCAAAAAGACTTTTGAAAAGACATTTCTTTGTCAGCATTTTCATGCTGAATAATGTCATGCCTGGTCCCTAACAAAAAATTCTGTAGTATTTTTAAGGCAAACCTCAGATTTTTATTAATACAGACATATAGGTTCAGACTATTTCATTAAAGAAGGTATAGTATGGCAGTCCAGGTGCGTGAATTCTTCTTCTTAAATATTCTGTTTGCCAAGCTGGAATTAAACTGGATTAGCCACGGCTGTCAATGTGCTGGCAATTGAGTTCTCTTCATGGAAGCAGTAGTGCAGAAACAAATATGTTAATTGCTTTGCTTGATCTCAGATGGTCAGGTTTGCATGCTCCAAAGGTGTATAGTCACTCTAAAGAAAGTCTTGTAATTCCTTGTGCTTGAAAGAGGCACTTGTAAATAGTTACAAGATGCAATCACATGAGAACAGGAAGCCCCAATAGACTAGTGATGAGATACAGAGACTTTCACCTCAAGGTTATTGTTTCTGTATCTGCTTGGTAGCATTTGGAAGTGCCATCAGGCAGGTGGTTAGTGTGAAATTAGCTGGAGATCTCAGGGTTGTTAGTAAGTACATATCCACCGGAGAAAAATTGCTGGGGCTGTGGTTTGCTTTCTGGCTATCTCCTTCCTTTCCTCTAGATAGGAGACAGAATTTCTGCTGTTCTCTTGTATTGATCTGACTGGGTGAGATTAATGTGAGTCTGGCCAGTTTCACTGCTGCTGAGAACTACCTGCTGGGCAGCGATGATGCTGTCAGACATGAGACCAATGGTGTAGTCACTGGAGGGATATCAGCAGGGGGAGGCAGCAGAGGAATTTATGTTTAAAGAGGGAGCCAGTTGAAGAACAGGATGAGGGAGGCACTCCAACCACACAGTGTCCTAGGAAGCTCTGAAAATGACAGGAATCAAACAGGCATAGGTGTAATTCTTTTTTCCATGACTTTATCCAGCCAGTGTGCAAGTGTGTCATACAGACTGTGAAGGAATTCATAGCTCATTATTGACAGTGCACTTATGTGACACTAATGAAGTTGTCACTGATTCCTGCTCTCGTGATTCGCTACAGCTTAAACCTGACCTTTTCTTGGGTTCTCAGCACTTTCAGGCAAAGTCTTGCAGAGAAATCTGCCTTTATGAAGCTGCTGCTGCTTCTCTGTAGAATAGCTATCACAAGCAGTGCCTGTTGGTCCTTCCCACCCTGTCCCTAGTGGGACACTGAACGAAAGCAAATACCGGAACTACCAGATGCTATATATAACTTGATGATATCCATGGATTTTCAAAGTTAGTTACCATTATGGCAAGCCACACCAGCAGAACTGAGTTAGTCAACACAGTTTTTTAAGGTGAGAAAAATAAAAAGCAACTGTTGTTTTGACCTATTTTTGGAGAATATTACCAGAAGAAACATTTTAAAAGTTTCCCCATTGTAATGTGCACACTGCAAGAGGAAAAACCGAACCTTTTTAATTAAAGTGCCATCTCTGTGGAAAGATATCGGAGTTAATGACAAGTGTACCAGGTCACCTTTAAACTTGCTCAGACAGGGGATACGGTGAAGTACTGCTGTTAAAGTAAATGGCTCTTGGGGGATTCCAACTGGCATTGTATAAGTTAATGGTGTGCCCTCTCCTGCCACCTATGGCTCTTCCGTTATCCCTGACAGCAGCCATCAAATTTGCACAGCTTTAACAGGAACATCTGCTTCTCTCCCCTGGTTGTTTCCTTCACATCTGCAGTAGTTGTGACAGGGCATGCGCTCTTCTTCATTCACCCTTGTTGCTCTGACCTTTCTTGTGGATCACTTTTTATGCTTTGCCTCCTTAACAACTGTTTTAATTCATCTCTGCATTTGCTGATAGCCTCATTAGAGACAAGGAGCAATTCACCAGATGAGGAAGCCTGTTGTTTTCTGGGAAGAGTAAAAGTTTGTCAAATCTGACAAGCTAGCTGGGATACTTCCAAACGACAATTTCACCACATCGTTTCTGCAACTTGCCCAGCTGTGACAAGTGCTCCCACTAAAAAAGGTGATCCCTCCAGTCTACAGTGAAGGGATTATGTCCCCTTTGCTGGCTGACCTCTTGGATTTCTTTCTTTTTTGGCCAAGATCCAGGTGTTTTCCTGCTGTTTAAACATCTCATTTCCAATAATTTCAAATAGGTTTCATTGCTTGTTGTACAAGTCACAGGATACAATACCTTATGTAACATTCTAAAGTTGTATAGTCATTTTTCACTTCAAGCTAAATTAAAAGGCTTAATTAAAATGGAAAATCTACTTAATCATTGTCAAGGACTATCCATTTTAGTAAGAATGGAAGAGGGTTGGGTTTTTGGATGCTTGGAGGGGGATCTGTGAACAAGAAAAGAATGTCTTAACTCTAGTTCTTCCATTTCTGAGAAGGGTCTGTTAACACTGTTTTCACTGATTCATACAGCTTTGCATAGCAATTCACATTGTAAGCCTGGGTAAAATATCCTTATTATTGCTAGTTGCCTAATGGAAAAAGCCACATTTGTGTAGAACAAGCAGTTCACTGACTGCAAAAAAGGGCTTTTGCTGCATAAGATCATAGGGTTAATAGTATAAATGATACAGTGGAAATAAGGTGAAAGATCAGCATAGGATGAGTGTTGTGTCAGCATCCATTTGTGCATGCACCTAGTTACTGAGCACAGACCTCCAGATCTGGCTCACTGAGTTGTACCTCTCTGGGATTTTCTTGTGTTACAGCCTGCAACTGAAATGTGAAAGCTTAAGATTTGCACTTTTATTCTTAG
The DNA here is from genome assembly GCA_002631895.1 of Agapornis roseicollis. NCBI lineage: Eukaryota > Metazoa > Chordata > Aves > Psittaciformes > Psittacidae > Agapornis > Agapornis roseicollis. The sequence goes on along the minus strand of NDXB01006247.1, from coordinate 57,368 downwards.
GCAAAGAAGATTAAAAAGGGAAAGTTGAGAGGCTCAAGAGATCTTCACAACCTTGAATAGAAAAAGGAGTATTAATGGTGGGGCTTTGACAAACAGTCACCAGTAAGAAACAGCAAATGTACAGACCCTCACAACTTCTGAATTCTGATATTATTTCATTTTTAGCAGTATAATTCAGGGCCATGAGTTACAATGTGGGCCTATGGGAAATTGTTACCAGGTTCTGATTCTCATTTTAGTTGATGGTGTCTATAGTCTTGTTGTCTCTGCCACTGTTACAGTGTGGCATAAAATGGTGGGCAATCTGCAGGTTTATTTTTTTCCATACAATTAAAAAAAACACTCTTTCAATAATACTGACTAAAAATATCTGTTGGTATTCTGGAAACCTCACTTAGACTTTGCACTTATGGATATAATAGTTAAAATAGCCCAAGTTCAATTAGTTGTTCAGCCAGGCTGGATGCAGTCTGCACATACTGAAACCATTTAAAAGTCCTCATGCCTCTCAGAATTAAAAATGCATTTGTGCAATTTAGTTTTATGACCTGTTATTGCTTAACTGGCAGCTGGATCTTATACTTGGACTGCTGTAATGCTTTCCTTGTCCATTGCATAGGAATAAACCCAAGATAACCATTACAGCTATATAAAACCTGATATAAAATGAGGCAAACTCTGAAAATAATTAATCAGTGGTGATCAAGACATAGGGGCTTTTCCAGGGACTAAAGACCAGCTGAGGAGCTGATGGCCTGGTGCCCAGTGCATTAACTGATCTGATTGCTTGTAATGTTCCTCGAAATTCCATTTGCCTGATTTGCCCATTGCATGAAAATTTCATCACACTTCAGCAATGAAATGGATCATTCCAATTTGCAGTCTTATCCACTGGTCCTGGGGTGGGGTTTTTTTGCAAAAGACAATTCTTCCAGTAGCAAAAAATACTGCTGAAGAATCTTAAACACAGAGCAATTAATGGAAAGTGAGATTCCCTGCCAAACTCAGTCTTCTAAATGAAGACTGTCAAACAGAACAACCAGAAAGACTTTCTTAAACCATACCATTTAATGACAACGGTAATTTCTGGATCTTTCTTGAGCAGATTCTCAAATGGGGGTTAACTAACAAACTCATCTGCTTACGTCTAACTGCTGAATTCAGGCACAGTCCTATTACTTTGCAATCCTATTAAAGTAATTTCATTTAAAAAGGGGAACACACTTTTGCATTTAAAAAATAAACCCCATAAAAACAGAAGTTCTTTGTACCTTGTAAATCTGAGCTGCTTTGGGTACTGAAGCAGAACAGAGTAGAAGTTCCTTTGGTTGCCCTTCTCAGTTTTACCCCTTTGCACCTGGACATGAGAATTCAATTTTCACTTGAAATTAAGAAAATGCTTCTTTTCCAAACATCTACTTTTGTTTTCTGGCAATTGCCATTTACTTAATCTGCAGAGCCTAATGACTTAGACAACAATTGCTGTCCCATATTCTCTAAACAAATATCATTCTTGTCTGATGAATAACCTTGAACTGGGTTAAAAATACCTGTGGTATTTAGTAGATCACAAATACTTGTTTTACACAGCTAAGGCCCAAATGGTAATTTGTTATTTCAGGTGATGGAGGAATGCTCAGAATGGCACAAGGCCTAAACCTTGAAATTTGTTTTGCATTTATTTATCTTCATATATGAGACAAACTTTAGACTTTTTCTTTTTTTCTTTATTAAAAGTTTATGATAATATTAAAGGCATGCCATAGATGTGAAGTACTAAGCTGTTCAAGTACAAACTGGTGAATAACTGTAAGCCTGGCCTATATGGGTGTGTGTGTTTGCCTGTGCTCTTCAGGCAAGCAGAAAACTCTAGGACACTGGTTTAATTCTTTTTCCCTTTCCTTCATGATAAATTTGTCAAGGCAGGAACAAATGAGAGAAAAAGTATGATCCACATGTAATAGCAAGAGTGAATGTTAATGGCACATGTGGGAAATACTTCTGTATTATAGAGCACAATACTGCTTATTACTGCAAGTTATGATGGAAAACCAAATCTTGTATTTTCTTCTCTGTCTCGCCTAAAATAGCCGCATGGTGGAAAGTTTCCTACAGGAAATGATTAACACCACTTCACTCCAAGGTGTTTTATGAAGTTTTATGTTCTTAGATTTCAGTGTCATGTGTGCTTGAACCAGGAAGAATATTACTGCCTGGCAGACTGGCAGTCCCTATTGATTAACTTCAGCAGGTAGAGAGACTCGTGTTTTAATTTATTTTTGCTTCCAGGTCACTCTTTATTCACCTTTCTTTTCATTTACAGCAACTTTTCCCTCCTCCCTCCCCTGTTTGCAGTCCCTGCTTTGGTCTTGGCTGTTTTGATTTATTGACCGCTCAGACTTAATGCTTAGTTCCTTGGTGTGCTTGTGTCTGATCTAAGGTCACCTATGCTACTTATTCCAGGGGACTTTAATCTCCATATGGATGTGACCTCTGATACTCGCCAAAGAATTCACTGTGTTACATGATTCCCTCCAGCTGTGTCAGCATGTTCCTCCACCCTCACTGAAAGGTTATGCTTTTGATTTCATTAACTTTTTGGGTCTCATTATCAGGGTTTGAGGTCACTCACCTTTTTTTCCAGATACACATCTAGCTTTATGGTACCCCTAGGGTTCCTCTCAAATTGTTTGCTACTTTCGAGAGTTGTTTTCCTCAGGTGTCATGTCTTGCCCAAAACAGGTTGAGGTAATTCCTGGTTATCCTGTTAAAATGCTGATTGCGATTTTTGCACATGCTTTACTACTGGCTTTTACAGCAAGCACGAATGTCTTGACTGCAAAAAAGGCTGTATCTTTATGAGCTGTGAGAAACTTTACGGTTTGAAACCTGCACACTGTGTGAACATCAACCTCAATTCCTTCATCTGGGAGACTGTTGTATCTTTGCTTGGTTTTGTTAGAGGTGTTAGCTCTTGTAATCACAATACTTTAATGTATTTGAGGAATGTGAGAGTAATGGATACAAACTGGATTGCTTTCTTCCTTTTTTTTGGGGTGTGCAAGCTACGTCTTACTTTGCCTGTTACCGTGGGCAAATGATTAAGGGAAGATATTTCTTGTCTATTTATCTTCAGAGAAGTTGAACTAGCCTTTTGTGGCAGTTCTGGACTATCTCTGAAGAGTCCTTACTGCCAACAAGTGAAAAGGTAAAACTTTAGAAGTGAAACTAGGCTGAATTGTGTATGCAGAGACAATTTATGAGAAAGTATATACAGAAGTATTGTGCATCCTTCAGGACCTTGTGACATGAATATGAAATCATGATAGAAAAAGTCCAGTGGCTGATGGAATGGTAGGGAAAAGCTCTACTGAAATGCTCAGCCTAGAAGTTGGTGTATTAGCTTCCAAGTGACTTTTAGCTTCTTCCCTTGAGAAGAACTGTCATCTTTAGAAGCACCCATTCTCCCCTTTTCCCCCCAGAAGCCACTCCATGAGCTGGGGAGGTTCTCATAAATATGACTGACAAAAGCACATGAAAACCAGCAAATGTTATTTCCTTTAATATATATTTTTCTAAGAGCATTTGCCTCTTGGTGAGCGATTCTCTGTGTTCATATATCTGTAAGCAAAAGCCGGCATTAAATGAAGGTGGAACAGATGATGAACTGGCACCAAGCTTTTTAGAGGTCTTTCGTCTTCTAAACTGTATCAGTGCTGACCTCTAAACTCACTTGTTTCTGTTACTATTGTTTGCAACATTAAGTTCCATAGTCATTCATCTTCCTATTGACAGCCATACTCTTACTCTATAAATAAATGATGCAGTTGATTTTGTGCAGACCAAGCTTGCTGGTTTTGAAGCTTACTAAAGAATGTGCTGAGCTAGGGTCATATTCTCCTAGTATCTAGATGTGCTGTTCTCCAAAGCACTAGTTGCTTTCTTCTTCAAAGAGGGCAAAGATAAAAATTCCCTTTAAATGTGTCTTTTCTGTGTGCTCCTTAACTAAGGAACTAGAAAAAGAGGAGGTTATTCAGCACTTCTAATGAAGGCATGCTACCTGCATGTATACTGCATTGAAAGAGTACTCCTTGGGAGTGATTAGAATTAGTCACAGAGATGAAATGGATGTGGATAGAATTGGCTAGCAACCTTCTGAAAGCCTTCGTCTTTCTTTGATATTTTCCTTGTAGTTTTGAAGTACAGCACTATGAAGTTTGATATTTTATTAACAATAATTGTATTTCCCTCTTTTCATTTGAGGATTTCAAAGAGTTTTAGAAGCATTAATTGCATATCTGCCCCCTGACTTCTATGAAGAAAAGTGAAAGTGAGGTCTTGTCATATATGTTAGTTGAAAAAAAATGTATTAAACTGAGAATAAGCAGCTCAGTTATGATTATTCAGTCAACTCTGTTCACAACACTTGTACTGGCTTGTAATGTGCAAGCCTAGTAACTTCCTAGTTTGTACATTCTTTTCTTCAGAGATGATGACTGCCTCTCTGAAAACTGTAAAGATTGCTGAGCAGCTCTGCATAGAACCATCTTCTGGGCTGAAAAGCCCACTAAGAAATAGTCAGAGAGCATTTGCTGGTGCAGCCAGTCACTGAGGCATTAAGAGGCATTCTGAATTTGGGCACATGTTGTTATCTGCACATATCTCATCATGAAGGCAGCAAAATTTATATATTTTTATATTAATATTTAATACTTATATTAATATGTTAATATATTAATTTTATATTTATTGGGGAGTGTCCTGGAAGCTGCTTCCATTAGGAAGCCCTATCCCATTATGTCTGTGCCCTGCATGGGGGGGTAGGTTAAATGTTCTTAGTGAACTTGAATAGCAGTGGTATTTCTAGGGAAGTTAAACTGTAAAAGAATTGGGATATGGAGAGTAACACATGTGCCAGACTCCTGATGAGAAGTAACCCAGAGCCTCAAAGTCTTCTACATTCATACTCTGTCCTCCACAGTTCCTGGCTGGCAGGTATTCCCTCTTCGGTATGCAGAAGGCGTTCTATGGCGGGAACCTTTCCCTGGTACTGTTGCTGATAAAATGTATTTCTCCTTGGAGAGTTTTCTTATTTAAATGTGAAGATGTAACTGAATTTAAACTGCAAATATTGACAACCCTTAAGTTGAACATTTGAATAGGTTTACAGGTGAAGAGCTATAAAGTTGGGCTTTTTATAAGTGAGCCCAAAGGGGCTTTGCTCTTCACAGCCTGGCTTTCTGTCTCTCACTGTAGTTCTCATCAGGAAAGCCATTTCAGAGTGCCCAGCCTAGAATTCACTTACTGTGATCTTTACACTTTAAAAATCCTTCATTCCCTGCTTCCTGAGAAACCATTGATTATAAAATATGTTAAGGCTGTTCTTGAGTTTTCCTGTCATTATTATCTCAGCTATACCTTAAATGTACTTTAGAACTAAGATGAAGGCTTATATAGTGCGAGATGGAGATAAAAATGTGCAAGAGATTATTCTTACATTTTCTCTTTTTGCTGCCTTTGGGCACCTAAATGTAGATGCAGCAAGTCTCAGTAGATCTTGTCAGAGGACAGACTGAGTAGATGGTTAGTTTTTAAGATAGTCTGAGAGTTTTATTAAATCTGAAAGCCACTCTGCAGACCCAGTGCTTGTTCTCTAGATTGCTGAACACTGGCAAAAATGAGATGGAAAGCTAGCACATTAACACTTAACATTTGTTCAGTACCTGCTCACAGATGTGTCTGAATATTAAGAAGAAATGTGCATGGTGTTCAACAGAATAAGAGGTGTTCAGATGTGCGTGAACAAGCAGGAGGAAATATAGATGTGAACATGTAGGAGGGGAAAGACTATTACAAGGGCAATCCAATTAATGCAAATGATGCATGCAGATGTCTTTGGCTTTTTTAGTACCTTTCACTGGTATAGTCCATATAAACTAGGGACAGGGGAGGAGAGCACCGTCTTCCTCTGCATGGCAGCAGTACTTTCAAACCTTAGCATCATACTCCTGCCTGCAGATGATGAGGGGACAATTTCTCTTACTTGCCTGTGTAGCTTTGAAACATGAACAGTAGAACAGCTACTAAAACAAAAGATGCATTCATGAGGTAACTAGATTTTGCCTTCTGCAAATATCTGTGTACCTGTTGACTCCTGGCACTTCAAGGGAGCACTGTCATTGCTTTAGAATTCAAACATGATAACTGAAAGAGAGTCCCAGTTTTTTAGGCTGTATACTCAGGGCCAGCCTGTCTGATTTATTTTGGCATTGACTTAACAGGACTGTTCACCTAAAGGAAGCAGGATTAGGGTTTGAAAATAAGCATTCTTTCAGCTACATATTGATTGTCGGAGCTGGATCCGCATGAGACACCATCCTCATGATGCACCTTCTGAAAAAATGGCTTCTACCCTTATCCTGGCAACTGATGTCTTGTGAATGATGACTTTAATTAAAAAGAGGACCTGGCCGCTTGGTTTTTCAGATGAGGCGCATGGCAAACTCAAATATGTGGCCTGAGCGGTTCCAAATCTTTACTTTTTCTTCCCTCCCTTATAAAATCTCCTTCTCAAGAGACAGTCCAGGTGGTGACCCTGCCCTCCTGAAGTCAATAGAAACTTTGCTGTTGACTCCAGTGGATGCAAGCCCATCACCTTAAGCACTATAGGAAACACATGAAAATTTCCCCTGATAAATTCGAAGAGTTTTGGCTCGGGCCATGGATCTAAGAAATGAATACATTATTTTTGAATTAAAACCCTCTTTTTACAAAATCTTTTCTGTCAACCCCTGCTTATCATCCCCAAACATTGTCATGCAATGTGTTTTATAGACCAATATTTTGTCATGCAGTGGCATGGCCAATTTACTTTCTCTATTTGTGTATTTATTTTCCATATCAACTTAAGAGAAGTTTCTGTCCTACAAGCTGGCAGCTGCTTTCATTTTTTTTCATGTTTATTATGACATGGGTATTGGTACTTGCATGAAAATTCAGAGTCTGCCAATACCTCATTACTGTGTCAGATACTTTCATGCTGTCTTCAACATTTTTAATGTTCTGTAAAACACCTTATGCATTTTTCTGCTGTAGCATATTCTGCTTAAAAGTGCAGTGGAGTTTGTCCGCAGGAAAAAAGAAAAAACAACCCCAAAATGTCTTTATGTATATATATATATATATATGTATATATTTACTGTGTTGTATGTGTTGAGTGCACAAACAGAAAACTAAATTTCCTTTCCTGGATTACATGTATTTAATTTCTTGTCCATTGAGGTTGTTATGGATCCAGATCTGGCAACAAAAGTTGGACAGCCCTTTAGCTAGAATACCTGTCAAACCAAAACACACGCAGCAAAGGAACATTGCCAAGAAAGCCTTTTAAAAAGTTATGTATTATATATTTGAATACTCTCCTTTTATATTTGACACCTCCCTCCCCCGTCCCCCCCCTTAAAAGCCTAAGTTGCACTGCTAACTCTTTTGAAGGTTGAAGATTTGTCGCTTACTCAACTCAGTGAAATTTCGGCCCCCAAAATGCAGTGTTCTTAGTCACTCAATAACATTTCATCAATAAGGATGTGAGCCTGACCATATTGCACCAGACTGAGGTGTTCTGCGTCTTAAAAACCTATGTCTGCTATTAGTAACATGCTGTAATGCCCAAACCCTCACCTCCACCCCCCAAAAAAACCACAGCAAGGGAAGCATGAAGCGAGTATGAAACAGGGCAATCCCCCAGGCTTGCCACTTGAGGACTGTCTGTTTCTGAGGAATGTTCTCCCTTTTACCTTCTATTCTTCCATCTTCTGTGCCTTTGATATTACCCCCACCTACATCACTATCTGTACTGCAGTTGCTTCTCATATAAGGAGCCTGTACAGCGTTGATGGTGAATATTTTTATTATTCTCTGTGTTGTCTCTCTGTCTAGCTCACTTATTAAAAAACTCACCCTGTTCTGTAGTGCTGTTAATTTACCAGGTGCTTTACAAACAGTGATAAGGGCCATTCAAGACTTTACTCTAAATAAGACGAGACAAATGAAAGATGAAGCACTTGAAGGCTATTCAGGAAAGTGAGGACATGGAAATGACTTATGCAAAGAGGAAAGTGGTTTTGTGAAATGGGTTTTCTGAGAAAGCGTTTTAGACAGGGCAGAGAGTAAGTTTGGCAGTGGAAAAAAATGGTCAGTGGAGGTAATATATGAAGGTAGGAGCAAGGAAAGGAGAGGAAGCATAAAATAAACTCAGAAATAGGGAACAGTGAGTTGTGAGGAAATCCACTTGAGAGGAAAGCAGTAGTTTGAGTGAGAGTATCTCAGGTTTCTTCAAAATGGTCTGGCATGGAACTTGAGAAATCCTTGTAGTTTGTTGGGTTGGTTTGTTTGTCTATTAACAATACTTGACTATGACACCTTTTCAGTTTACTTTTTTTCTTAGCCCACACGCAACAATAGGCATAGGTATCTGTGCTTACATGTATGTTAGAAAGTTTCCCTACTATTTATACAAGTCTCCCTCGCACTAAATATTACCCAATTCATTGTGTTCATTTATGAGGGGAAGGAATTACATATAAAACCTGGTGCAAGACAGGAAGCCAAAGGCAGGAAAGGTATTCTCTGTCTCTGCATGTCTCCTTGTCTAATCCATGTAATAGGCTACTCCAATCTCCTTTTCTCCCTATGGCCTTGTAAACGCCAGGGAAGATAGATTGAAAAATGGACTTGTTATGATGAACTAATCTTTATTAACAAGAATAGAATAAACTTGGGGAATAACTCATAGTCTACAAGATGCTTTGCACCTTTGTCTTCCTGGGATGTTTGAGAGATTCAGTATCTTGTGTGAACTGGCTTTTTCTTTGGGCACTAATGTTTTGGTTTGCTCTCCATCACTTATCTCTGCAATTAATAGGCCAGCACCAAGTCAAGCAAGGGACATGTGAAGTTGTGGCAGTGCATCGTTGCTGCAATAAGAACCGCATTGAAGAACGATCACAAACAGTCAAGTGTTCCTGCTTCCCGGGGCAGGTGGCAGGTACAACAAGGGCTCAGCCCTCATGTGTGGAAGGTAAGCAGTCTCCTGTTCGCTCATAGTTCATTAAGATTGAGAGTTTATTCTCCTTGATTATTTGACTTCCCGCTGCCTCAAAAGCATAATCCTTCCTTTTGTTAATTTTGGAGACATCTTTGTGCATTGATGATAATGAGTCTGTGCATAAATCTGGATGTAATTAATCCTCTTAATATATGTACTTGTCTGTTTCATGTCTGTGCCAATACAACTAAGGTTTTTTTTCATGCAAGAACTCTTTAAAACTAGTCTGAGAACAGCATAAGCCAAGAAATTCAAGCTTATAATATTAACTCTTCCAGATGTCTTTAGACTTAGTAACTTGGCTTAAAATTCACTGGATAATAAATGCAGCCCTAAGACTGAGCATGCAGATAGTGCTGAGACATCTGAGTTTGAAAGCTGTTCTCTAGATGAATGTTTCATCATTTTATGTGCCTGATGGTCTCTTATGCTGGGCATCAGTGCAACAGTGATGTCCCATGTCTATTCAGTTTCACATGTTGTAACCCCAAATACTTTAGTATAAACTGCTATACAAGAGACAGTGTCTGAGGTAGAACACATGCCTGATGAAGCAAAAATGTCATACAGTTGCCTTAGTCCATCACCTTCCTGAGTAATGGACTCCAGCTGGACTCCTCACAGGGTTAAATGTTGGCATCCTTGTGCTTTTAGCAGTATAACTCATTTGAAATTAAATTTATTATATACACTAAAGCCAAAATCTTACCTTGACCATAACGTTGACCAGGCATTCTGAGGCTATGTAAAACTTGCCTCCTTGAGATTCATTCTGCACTTCACCCTGAATTTCCTCTCTGGCTTACCTGCAGTTCAGAAACTGTGGGTTACTCCTCTTCCACCAGCAGAAACTATTCACTGGAGAAGCTGCTGATCTTGTTAACTTAGAAAACAAGTTACTGGATCCCCTATTTCAGGAATTCATAAGCAAGACTCTTCTGTTTTCATTCTTTTTCACACAAAAATTACAACTACTTCAAGTTAAGTATAAAAGAAAAACCTTCAAAGATATTTAGTTTTAAACATAAAACTCAAAATACATGTGGTGTCTGATTTATTTTTTTATCTTTTTTAAATCTATTACCTGTTTGAAGAACTTCTTACTTGAGGAAGGATTTTTAAAATTATTATTTACTTGCTTAGTCTTTTTGTGCCTTGTGATTCAGGAACACAATCAGCCTTAACTGTGCAATTTGTTAAGTAGTTTTCTTGTCAGATCGGAAGCACCTTCTGTATTTTTAGGTGACACATCAAGCAACAGAAATACTTTTGCATACACAACAGATAATAAAAGTCACGCATTGTTTTAAACTTGCTTCAGGATTGCAAAGGTGACACTCATTCTATGGTAGATAATTCAGTCAACGCAAATAATTGCTGAAAGAATTTAGTAGCTGTTTTTTCTTCAAGTATATTTGAAATTAAATGCAACAAAATATTATGAATGTATGATTTTGGTTTCTAAAGTAGAAGCCTTTGATTTCCTGTCTACCCTTAGGGTAACGCTTTAGCACACTTTGCTTATTTTCGCAAGTATCTGGTACTACAGTCAGTTGCTGTGGCACAGAAATGATAACTATCTTTCCTTAGCCTCAGGATTAGATGTGCTTTCTCCTGTTTTGTACATATCCTTCAGTAGGCTTCTATACTCTAGAAACCAGAAAGAGTTGAATATTTCAATTTATTTAGACACTTTATTTTCTTTTCCAGCACTTTTTTTCCTGAATGCAGGGCTGTTTATTTTGCCTGTATTTTTCCCTGAGATTAAAGGGAACAACATGCCCAAAACACAGAGTTACATTTCCAGCCAAAAGAAAAGATTATATAGAGCAGTTGACTTGTGACATTCTTTTAAAGCATTTTCTTTGAACTTCAGACCTCATCTGGTAGTAGTTATCACTACAGTAGGGCAGCAATTTTTTCTGTGCTGTTGATCAGGCATGGCATGCATGTGGTGGTTGGTACTTACAGTTCCTACACAGAATCATAGAATGCCTCAAGTTGGAAGGGACCCAGAAGATCCTTCTTTTTCTTAAGTTTAGTTGATGATTTCCTCTTAGTTTTCTCAGTCTTGAAGCATATGGGTCTCCTGACCTAAATCCCACTGGCTTTCACTGACAACTTGTTTGTTAATTTGGGTGGGATGGAGCCTAGTTCATCAGGCAGAGCTCCTAGCTGATAAGTATTGGGCATTGTGGACTTTTGTATATATAGGCCATGAAAAAGGCTTATGAAGCCCATCATTACATTTTTTAGTGTCAAGCATAGGCCAAGCTGGATATTTACATTCTGAAATAGGTTGACAGATGCTAAAGAATTTTACAGAAGGTCAGATTTAAAGCAGCAGTTTATTGGAGCAGCACTGTACATAAGGCTAAGCCTGGCACAGAGGTAGTGAATGTATATACCAATATCCACAGCTACCTAAATTTCAGGAAGGTCCCTTATTTGAGCCATGTCAGAATGGAGTTTTGCATAATTACTTTTGTGCATACACCTATACATACAAGTGACCTTTTTTTTTCTCAAGATATGTGCTATGGAGGAAATCAAGCACTTCTGTTACAGAAGAAATTATAGACATCCAGGTGAGTTCCAAGGAAAAGGTGCTGAAGTGGTACAGAACGGAAAATAAAAGCTAGTTAAATCTTGCAAATATGTGAAGTGGAAGTCTTGACTGTCTTGATTGCTCCAAATCAATCCTTTCCCATGTTGTGCAAGAAATACTGTGTCATGGCACCTAACTGACATTTATAGAGTGCTTTGCATTTCGAGAGTGCCTTTCGTCTCAGAAACTTTAAATATTGGTAGTAGGAGAAGTCAAAGTACTTCATTTAAAAAGGATATGCAGGTGAAAATCAATGCTTGTTATAGACTGAGATCTTCCTAGCATTTTTACAAGCACAGTATAGTCACTCATAGCCTAGACGAGAGAACAGGGCAAGAACTCTGTGGATATTCAGAATATTTTTCTATCTTTTGCCCATGTCAACACAGTTACTTAGATGGTTGCGTTTTGGATGCATCCAACAAGCAGTTCTGTCATTTGTGTATTTTAACTTAGTTGTGAAAGCTATTGACAAGCATTGGCAAACAAAAAAAGCACAGCTAGTTCTTCTGTGCACATGCACACCTCATTTTCCTAGGGGTTATTTGAACTTTCAAGCACAGGCCCATCTGATACTTTGGGAAATGTTGCTGTAGATAAATTGAGCCATTACACTCAGAAAAAAGCAAAGCGTACACAGAAAAGCATTTAAATATGCAGAGAGGACATATCGCACAGCCCCTGTACCCTGCCTTGAGTTGTAGCAATAGTACTGATTGCAGCTATAGAAAATTCTGTTTAGCAAAGGTCAACCCACTGTTCTGTCAATGAGTAAATTACATTGAAAGTAGTCGTGAGATTTTGTTTATACCCATTTTCTTTATGGAAATAAACATCCTTGAGTAAGTACCTCCAGCTTGTCTAACAGCTACTGCCAAGGAGATAAAACATTAATAACTTGTGTCTGTAGAGTAGCTATCTTAGCTAAGTGCATTAAATGACTCTAAGTAAATCATCACTACCCAAATCATCTTCCAACCAGGCAATTCTATTAGTCCTAGAATTTATGAGGAGGAATCATACAGATTGGAAGAAAATGCTAATAGAACTAAAGAATTGTTTGAGTTTTCTGTAGAGCCAAAGAGCTGCAATAAAGGAAAAAGACAATTTTGGCTGAAAGCCTATCTGTGTTACAGACTGAAAGGAAGAGAGCATATAGAAACAAGAACACAAAAATCCAATACATAAAAAGATAAGAAATAGCTGAGAAGATTTATCTCCCACTGTTTTTGAATGGTTCTCAGAATACTTGGGAACCATGCTAATGCCATGTCAGTATTCAAAGGATAAAGGGAAATAGACACCAGAATGTGTAGTGTACTGAATTTTTTTATGAAAGAAAGCTTAACTCAGTGGAGTAGGAAAGACATCTGTATTTGTCCAGCCTAAAGACAGTTTGAATTTACTTGTTCAAGCAGAGCACACAGAAATCCTTAAAAAGGAAATTATTGGCCCATAATGCATGAAATATTGACATTGTTAATGCTGAGGCATATCAATATCACAGCTCTTTTGGTGAGTAACAGGATGGGGAGGTGTTTTATAGCTTATTATTATAACTTATTGTTAACTGAAGAGGGTGCTAAGCAACATCTACTAGTATTAAACTTTTTCTTCATTCTGACCTTGAGTACTTTAGAGTTCTGACAAGCTGGCTTGTAGGTCTCTGGTCAGTTGTCATTCAAAATGTATTTCAGAATACTTGGGGGTAATCTAGAAGAGCACTAGTACCGTGTCAGTTTTGAGAAGGCAGGCAGCGTTGTCTAGATACTTAAGTGCAACTAAGGCTGATCTCAATCCTGTGTGGGTAACTGAGAAGCTGATGTGGTATCCAGTGAGCAAGGAATTCCTGGAGTAAAGACCACAAAAGTCTATGTAGCTTTCTGAAAAGAGATTTGCCAGACCCAACTGCTTTTATTTTCTGAGGAGTTTGTGAGACTCAGTACAGATAGTTTTGGGTTTAAAATATTTAAGCCCAGGTTTTCCAAGTTACCTTGGAAGATAATGTAAAATTTACTTAATGAAAGGTTTGTTGACATTTGAGGATTTGAGTCTTGTTTTTTGGTAAGCTATTTCATTTTGAATGATGTGCCATTGTGTGCACTGCTCAGTGTGGCATACCTCAAAAATACTTCTCTCCCTAGTGTCATCAGTAGGAAATAGTAGTCAAATGGCCCATACCTACTGGGATTTCACAATGCTTAGCTCTGCACCTGACAAGCTGCAACATTTTCAACAGCGGCATGAAAGCAAACATAGAATCTTCCCTGACAAAAAGCATGTTTGGGCTTCATCTGGTGGGGCAAAGGAGTAATTAATGACAAGCACAAGGTAGTCTAGAGGCATAGTCCTACTCACAGGAAGTGGAACCTGTTTGAAATGGCTGCATTAATAAAGACAAATGAGTTGTGGTATGAAACTGAAGAAGTTCAATCAGCTCAGCTTATCAGGCAGAAGATTGAAAAGTTACTGGATTGCAGCACATTTAATACCTTCACAGGGAGAAAATTATGATTACTAACAAGTGCTGTAATATAAGAGCAGAAAGTACGGCAAAAAAGATGGGAAGAGGCAGAAAACGAAGGCTGTGTGTTTCATGCTGAGGTGGTTTAACTGTCACAAAAAATTACAGTGGAAGAAGTTTCTTTCTTCACCTTTTCCAGATTGGGTGTAGCCAAACACAATTGGGTGGGCAACCAGTGAATTGCTTGAGGCAAGATGAGATGATGTATTGACACCTTGCTCTCTATGAACTACTCTTTCCATGGTGTCAAACTATCTAGGGAGTGGTGTCAGCAGATTTATTTCTCAAAGGGTTTCTGGCTGCTTTTCAGCAAATCAGGTGGCTAATTTCAAACTAAAGCAGTCTTTCTTTGTGTGGGTGATTGTGTATGAGAGTGACATAGTTGCTCTCATTTCTTAGAAAAGTCATTGATTTAAACCTCTCCGTGAGTGCCTCTATCTGAAAAGAGAAGGAAACTCTTATGTCCTTCAGGAAGCTGCACAGGGACAATGATAGTCAAAGAACTCTAGCTCTGAAGGTGAGCCTAATGGCTTTGATGGAGAATTTTAATGGACTAATCTCAAGAGTATGTTCTACATAAATAACTACAGCCCATGAGGACTTAAGAATCAGCAGATTGGACATTACAACCACAAAGAATTGGACATGAAATGGATGTAAGAATTAGTGGATTCTAGGTGCCTGTGGGAGACAGGGGAGCAAGAGGTGGTTTTCAAGGTCTGAAGCTGAACTTTTATTTTTAAGGTAGCACTAAATACATGAAAGCATGCTCACATGCCAGAGTGCAGGTGAAGCCTCAGCATGTCACCACATTCACACTCACAACAGCACTTAGCAGAGCTGTGTAATGCAGTAGCTGGGCCACCCAGGAGCACTTGCTGTCTTTGAAGCAGAGCTCTGAAGATACAGGACCTTGCTACCAGGATCTCCTGCTTGCTTAGGGATCTCTGCACATGCCCTCAGTCTTGAATCTGGCCTTCTAGGCTTGCTCTTGTTTACCTGAAATAAATGTGCTATAGAAATGAAAAAAAAATATGGAAAGTAGCAGGAGTAAAATGGGTGACTGGCCCATCGATCTGGACTGGAAATGATCCCTCACCACCTAGGAAGCACAGTCAAGTTTCACTCATTTTGTCAATCAGCATCAAGGATCTAAGAACCAAATGGCTGCTGAAAGGAGTTATAAATTTATTTTATACAATTATGAGATTAAAAGAATAGTTTAGACAAGCCAAACTGGTATTCCAGAAGTATATTTTTCATAGTGCTTTTCACATAGGCTTAGAGCAAAAGTGTGAAACAAAAGTAATTGAATGAACATTTCAGCAGTATCTTCATGTCAGCTTGCCTGCTTGTCACCCTAATTGAAAGGTTGCAGAAGTATGAATCTACCTTGAAATTAAAAGGAAAATAAGTGCTTTATAAGCAGTAGACTAAATTATTTTTGTTCATCTCTTTTGGATGTGGTAGCTTTTAAAGCGTGCAATTCAATATTTTGTGCGCATAGTAGCACAATGCACACGAACTAAATCAAGATTTTAAGCCATATTTTATTTTGAAATCCAATTTAGGTTATGAGAGATTGTGAACTGATATATTTCATAGTGATTTGCTGTGATTTGAGGAATCTCATAAGCAATGCAAAGCAGAAATTCCTGCAGATGTTTGCAGCTGTTTGTGGGAAAGTATATCTATTGTTAGGAGCAGTATTATGAATAACAAACATGGTGTTATTAATGGAAACTGGCTTAAGGATTTGAAAATTGATAAATTTGCACAGTTAAGGTATATTATGGTAGCGTTCCAAACAAAACTGCAAAACCAGCAGTGTAATTGCAAGTAGATTTTTAGTTAATAATCTAATGATTTCCACTGGTTT
Source organism: Agapornis roseicollis (assembly GCA_002631895.1). NCBI lineage: Eukaryota > Metazoa > Chordata > Aves > Psittaciformes > Psittacidae > Agapornis > Agapornis roseicollis. Next base: position 41,251 of record NDXB01006247.1, on the reverse strand, counting down.
TCACATTCTTCTCTGCACTATTTGCTGACAGGCTTCACATGCTTACATCTCTGTGCAATTCTATTTTCTCACCCAGTGAAGGGAGAAACTGGCATTTCTTCGTCCAGTCTTGCATATGCATATCCAGGTTAAACAAGAAACTTTAGTTTCACTCTGCCTTATAGCAGGTACTTGACTGAAGCATATAAATGAAGGAGGCAGGTCATTTTTGTAGTCAGTTGAGATGGCAAGGCACTTCCAGAGATCAGTTCAAATGCTGGAGTCAGTCTCTGGTGGTGCTTGCCTGTCTTCACCATTTGCATATAGAATTTACCCTTCTGTGTGCTTGCGTGTATCTCATTTTTAGCTCAACCACAATAAGTGTGGTTAATTATTAAAACAGTAACTGGTGGTTCAACCTTTTGAAATCAAACAATTGAATACTGCATAGATAACCTCCTTACTGAAACCAATAGTAAGAAAAACCAGATTGTGTTCTCTTTCCTATTTCTTTTTTCTAGCTTCCATTGTCCTACAGAAGTGGTGGTGTCATATGAACCCCTGTTTGGATGGAGAGGACTGTAAAGTACTACCAGACTATTCAGGTTGGTCTTGCAGCAGTGGGAATAAAGTCAAAACCACAAAGGCAAGTACAGAGATCGCCTATATTTAAAGGTTGCAGTTTTCTGAGAGCACTTATTGCATTGCAACTGTGGGTATGAGCACCAGCACTAGACTCCTCAATTGTTCTCTGAGAGGGAAATACTGCACTAGAACTTCCACTTCACTGTCAGCCTAGTGAAGTTACTGGGTGCTGAAGACAAACTGAAGAAAGTGCTGATTCAGTCTTTAGTGAGCAAAGAAGCTATTACATTGTGACGAGGGCTAGAGGGATAATTGTGTTCTGGGATCAATTCTTTAATTTGCAGGCAGTGTATATGGATCCAAGGTCTTTATCAGCATCATCTGAAGTTAGAATCCTCTGCTACTGGAAAACCCTTTTACTTTTTGAAAGCAGCAGCCTGTCTTGGGAGTTATGGAGAATTTGCACTGAACATCAGTGGGAACTATGGGACTTAGCACCACTGGAAATCAGTTTGGTTTAGATCATTTCTAGTTACAGGCCACCCTGTAGATGGCCTATTTCATCAAAAAAACCCCTTTGCTACGCCAGCCTATTTCTTAATTAATGAAGAGCAAAGAGAAAATATCATGTCCTCTGTCTGCTGAGAAGTCTAAAATGAGTTCAGTGCATTGAAGTTCAACAAGTCATAGCAAACTGCATATTGAAATATATCATAAACCAGAAGTCTTTATCAGGCAGTAACAAGGAAAGACATTAGCTTTTCCCTTTACAGCCTCTTCTTGTTAGAAATGAGTGCTGCTGATTAGGTTACAGTCTGAGTTAATAAGTGAATACTGACACCAAATGTTGTTTAATAAAAGTTGCTCTAAGGAATGAAACCTATACTGTTTTTTGGAAAAAACAGAGAAAATTGGCTGGTTTGGGCAGCTGTGGTGCATATGGGTAGTCTAAAGCCCTTCTACAGACATTGCACAGTGGCAGGTTTGCTGGAAAAACTGACCAAACCAACCGCTCTGAAAACCATATTCCTGTTCCGAAGATCAGAGGAGTTGTTGTAAATCAGTGTTATCTATCAAATGCCAAAGATGTAATTTATAGTGTGCCTAGGTTCTGCTGTTCTCCTGTCATGGATACTTCACCTGAAAGTTGACCTGAACACTCTAGAATCAGTGTAGGTAACTGGCATGTTGCAAGAACTAGATTACCCTCAGCCTTTACATTATTTTCATGGGCAATGACTTTGAACTATTCATATAGAGGCAAGATGTAGTGTTGTAGCATCACACTTAAAGGTAAGACTGGTGAAGCAGGAATTCTAGATGCTGAATAAGACAACTTCATCTCTGGACATACCAGAAGAGAGCTGGACCTTATTGGAAATGAGTAAGCGAGGGTTAAATATCCTTGATGCCTTCAATAGATACTAGAAGGATGAAGGGTAGAAGAATGAATTTTATCTTGGCACTGGTGACTGAAGACTTGAGAAGAGCTGTCTTTTAGTTCATTGATATCAACTGCCCACACAAGTCATACAGTCTTGTGCTCATGACTCTTAAACACTGAAAAGAAGCATCCTGAGTCAGTGGGAGTTTACTAATAGAAGGGCAAATTTGGCATGGATCATTTATTTTATTATCCATGACAAATATCGCAACCAGCAAACTACAGGATATGGTAATGCATTCTGAGGAGTTTAGGGATGTCTTATAAAGCTAGAGTGGGACAAATCATCCTGCCTGCAATTAGCCCTGTGCAAATTCATCAACTCCAGTGAGTGTGCATGGGTCTATCAGAGGGCAGAGTATAGCAATATGAGTGCAAATGTTGTCTCATTAAATTCTTCCTCTCCATTGCTGGGATGTGGATTAATGTATTTTACATTGATTTTTATTACTATAGGAGATTTCTTTCAGGGGCATTTAATTGAAAAGATAAGGAAACAGCTGGCACTTGTGCTTAGATGTGCATCATTCTACTGTATTACTGGCATGAAAACTGTTCCTTTTCCTTGCATGGTTTTGTTTTTCTTTTAATGCCGTGTGTTTTGGATTTTTCATTAGAATGTATTAGAGGTAGGACTGTTTTTCTTTTGAATGTGGTTAGTAACAGCATAAGGGAGATCCTGATTCTCATGGGTGTCTTGGAGTGATGTAATAGTTAAATATAGACATGAATAACAAAGTTAGTGGTTGAAAATCTTTGAAATGACACAAGAGGGTCATAACTTCTAATTAGTGATTGGCCATATTAGGAAAGGGAACAGGCAGACTTCCTTAAAGGACAGATCCCTTAAAAAGGTGTCTCAGTCCCTCCCCTTTTAATTATTCTTTGCTAGAAATTCTTCCATTTTTTGCTGTATGTGTTTTATGTGCAGATACTTCAGGGAAATAATTACTTTCATGATTTTAAATATGGTAGTTTTGACCCCTAAAAGCTTTGTTATTAAGGATGCTCTAAAGTCACATGAGGAGAAAAGGGTGATGTCTCAGCATGACTGCCCATCCATAGGAGTTTTTCCATGAGCAGTTCTTTCTCTCTCCTGTACCTTACAGAAGCCCTGGGTGATAGCCTTACATGTAGATGTCTGCTTGCTAGGCAGCTGTCTAGCAGACAGCTATAGTATCTGTCCTGGCACCTATATTTCTTCTGTAGGTATTTTTTCTGTCTTGTGGATGGTTTTCTCTGTCTACTAAGATATAGTTGTTGCACAAATATAATGAGTAATGGTAACTTCAGATTCTGAACAGAGGCTTGTGTTACAGACAATACTGAACTGGAAGGGAAAGAGAGAATAGAATGGAAGGAAAATTTCCATTTAAAAGTGAACAAAAGATTATTCCAATCAACAAAATACATACTAAGTGCCTTATTAAAACTTCACACACAGGACAGTAGTCGAAAATCCACAGCAGCCTGTGTATACTGTGCTGGGATACTTTAATCAGAAAAACACAGTGAAACCCTTATGGACAATTATAGAAAATGTACACATACATGAAATCCTTCCCATTTAATAGTTGGCTTACATCTAAAACATGAGTTGGGATCCATTCCATGTTATCTTTTTCTCTTTTTTTAACGTACCAAAGATAATCTCATTACTATTTAAATTTCTAATCAATTTTTTAAGCTTTCTAAGACCCTGGGATCAGTGCTGGCTGGGACAGTGACTTCCACAGGTTAATTATGCACTGAAAGAGGAAATGCCATTTAATCAATTTGAAGTCCTCTATCTTTTCATTTTGTGAAAATATTAGAGTAACGTGAAGTACAGGAGACTGATGATGCTACTCAATATTTGGATGAATTGTTAGTAGTTGAGTGGCTCAGTTAAAATGTAAAAAGCTGATGAGCTTGTATCTTACATCAGTTACCTCAGAGAAGGTGATAAAAACCTCTATGCTGAGTGTCTGTTTAATTTTGTAACACTTTTAGACGCTACAGAGCAGAACTGACAAAGCTTTCCTCCTTGCAGGCTGCCTATTATCAGCCATGTCTAGGATGAGAAATCTGACATGACCACTCCTCACCATGTAGCCAAACCCACTGGGTTCATGTAGTGTGTATATATTAGGGCTTGCACATATATCCCTGAAGCACCTGACTGAGCGTGCGTAAGGGGAAGACACTGGTGGGGTCCCATGGGAGAAGCCTACCTGGGACTAGCTTCTCCTGCAAGAACAATTTTTCCCCCTGCATACCCTGTTCTGTCTGATCCCTAGGTCCCTGCTGTAAGATGGACCACTGTGAATGGGTAACAGTTTGCATAAATGGTCTTTTGGGATGTAAGTGGTACACACTGGTGCTGAAAATTATGATAAATAAAATAAAGTGGAGATTGCCATGGCAAATTGGTGGCAAATTTAATAGTGAACAGCTATTTCTTTTTTTGCAAATCTCCCTTATACCATTGAATAACATCTGTGTGTACCTTCTGTTTCTCTGCAAGGTATATACATATGGCTGGGGCAAGTTAATTCATGATGCGTTTGTGTATACAGTTCCTTTACAGCAGCAAAGCATGTGTTATCATCCTTTGTTTGATCCATTCTGTGTAGGTAACTTTTTCCTCTTCTTTTATAGGTAACACGGTAGCAAAGAATAAACCTGTGGGTCCCTACCAGAACAATGGCATGTGCAACTGTTGCTTGGCTGTTACACAGAGACCCTTTTTTGTCACGATGCTGTTGACTTAATTCTTTGAACTTGCAAAATTGGTCAGCAAAAAGAACAATATTTCTCCTTTCAACTGTGGCTAAAGTTCCCGAACTGAATTTTGCTACACAGAATGGTACATTTTGATTTCACAAGGGAAAAACAAGGAGATTTGGTTCTACAAGAAATGTACCTTGGATTCCCAAGGATCTGACACCTGACAGAAATTCGTGGAAGCACACACCTGAACTTCTGTGGTGCCTCAAGGATAAGACTTTCTTAAAAAACACTAAGATATGTAAACTTGTTTTAAATGAGTTTAGATCATGAATGTAACCTAGGGGGTTATATAAAAAAAATGCTTATGTTAGAACTGATGCAGATGATCTTAAAGGTCTTTTCCAACCCAAATGGTTCTATGGATTATCTGAGCTACTTCTCACATACAGTATGAAATAAAAATACAAAGCTGATCCCAATGCTAAGTGAGTTGACAGGACAGTGCTAGTAAGTTATGTCTTCGTGTATTTTCAACTGTGATTTAGTAGCTATCAAGGTGGTATGAAGGTGAAAAGGTGGAACTTACAAATCAGTAGCAATTACCGTAAGGCATACTTTGGTTGTATTTGTGCAATTAGATTTATTTCCTTAGATGATTCTAGGTAGTTTAGCTTTTACATTCATATGTGATGGCAGGAAAGCACGAGGAAGAGACAAAATTTGAAAGTAGATATAGTTTTTTCTTGTCCTAAAATAAATCCGTTCTCTAGGGGAATAGAAAAGTATACATATTCCTTGCCTCTTTGAATCTAGATATCAAAAAGAATTTAGCCATTAGCTAGAAATATTCATTCAGATGCCTCAAAACAAAAAAAGAGAACATGCTTGTACTGCATGAGGAAGGCTTTCTGGAAAGAGAGTAATTTGTTTGGATTTTCATAGCTGTGGTTATATTATAATAGGTAACATACTTAAAATTCATAAGCAAAATTCTAGATAAAAGTGAATCTTCAGTTTCAATTAGTTCTTGTTTAGAATGATTATAATAATTAAATGTCCAGTTCCTTAACAGACTGAATTCCCAAGTGGTTACGTTTTCTGACACGTAATTGTTTCCTATTATTGTAGATGCGTTTCATACTGTTTTTCTTATTTGCCTGTTACAGTTTTTTGTCATTAGTCTTCAGAAATAGAACAGTAAGAGATGGAGCCAGACTGTAGCCAGTCTGTTCCTCGTTCCATCATTTTGTGACTTAAGATGCATCTAATCAAACTAAAATGCAGTGATGCAGATGGGTGTCATGCAGATGAAATGCTGCTGACCCAGCTACTGAATTCATTGTTGTGCTTTATGTAAATATTAGGCTAACAATGTACATCTAATTTTTATACAGACAGAAAAGCGAAAAAAAAAAAGAAGTGTGATGTACTAATTTAGGTCATTGTTCATAAGATTTCTAGTTTATGGGAAAGATGCCATCAGTGGTATAAAGCTGTTCAGAGTAATAATTGCTAGCTTTTGGTTTGCTGGAGTAAGCAGGAGTATTTAGTCAGGTAATCCCATTGAAGTCAGTGGTGGGAAGATCTGGCCCCATGTTTTTTAGTTTGATTTCTCTGCTTTAATTCACTTTCAATTATGTATTTGATGACAGCTGGGATCGTAGTGGTTGTTGTACTTGATGATAAGCAAATAAGAGATTTTTCTACTCTATGCTTGGACAGCTGAACAGTTAGACTCTGCTTGCCCTAATTAGTGCTTCATTCCTACAATTTTTCCATTGTTTTGATTTTTTGATAAAATTTTAAAGTTACCCTTGCTATTTCTACCATTTCTGTGCATACGTATTCAAGAGTGTCATCAGTGAAGATCATTTTAATTTACTGTTTGTATAATGTCGATCCATATCTGTTATTTATTTAGTTTGGTATGCGCTCTAGAAAGGCACAGTAAAAACAATTGCTGAAATGTTGAGTGGATAAATGACTTTTAGAGAAAATCTATTATATTCCTCTTTTTTTGAAGATAAATACAAAGAGAATAAGTTACTTGTCAGTGGTTATACACTGGATTTGTGGCAGAATTGAGAACAGAATCAAAACTTCATATGTCTAATTAAATCTCTCCTATTTAAGGCATGTAACATACTTATCAAAAAGAGGTAGAATGTTTCACATGTCTTTCAATAGCCACCTGGAATATGTTTTTGCGGCCACTGAGAAAGGTGGAAACCGCACCAAAAGTTTGATAGCCTAGGATTATGAAATACAGCCCAAATGAATGACTTGCCTTCCTAGATCCTCAGCCCCTGACAGAGATATTATATTCCTAAAGCAGCTTTGTTCCAGAGGATCTTGGGTTGATTTACAGCTTTTTCTGACTCATTGCACAAATGCTGTAATATATGCCTGTCTCTTTTTGGAGGATTGCTGCTTCTTCTAATACTGCTATCTGGCATCTGACACCAGCATTGCCCTTCTGCTGAACGACAGCAAAATTAAAGTCTTTGCCAGCAGCTCTGTTAGTAGAAGAGATCAGCATTCCAGATTCTTGGTGTGTTCTCTATGTAAATTACTTGGTTTATGTTTATCTACTTGTTCTGGAAGAGTGGTTTTTGTAAACAGCATACTTTTAATCTCTTGGAAACCACACTTTGCATCCTGCTGTTAAGGTTCTATGGGACTAGACCCTGTGGGTCATCGTGTCCAGGCTGTTGTTTGGGCAGGCACAGTCTCCTAGTATGGTTCAGAAAGCAATACTCTTTGTCTAAAAGCAGCAGTATTTTGCCATGTTTTCTAACAAAGTTTATTGTGGACGCTTATCTGATGACATATTATTGTATCATTAATCAGCCAAACTGACTAATGTCCTGATTATATCTTGCTTCTTAACTGTGTTTTTTTCCTTCCCTCATTAGAATAACCCTGATGTATTTTCCTTCACCTGGGTGATATTTCAGTAGGCATAAAATAACCATGGCCTCTTCATCTCCTTTTTCACCCTGCCTGTATTTGTAGTCCTCTTTGCATTCCTTGCAATTTGGGTGGATCTTTTTCTGATCAAGGATTGCCAGAATTATGCACTTTGACATCTGCCATTGCCAGTTTCCTAGAGTGTCGTTAGCACTTCCCCATCTCTGCTGCGAATGCTTCACTTTCCACAGCCTAAGTTGCTTTTGCATTTTTCATAGCCACATCACTCTAGCAATTCACAGTCAGCAAGCGTTTGACTAATATTCTAGGCTTGCTTTTTTAAAGCTCGTGTCTCCTTGCCTATGTTCTTACTGATTCTACCTCGAGAGTGGCCCTGAAGTTTGTGCTGCTGAATGTCACTCACTGCTACTTTCCCAGGCTGAGGTCATGAAAGGCTGTCTGTCCCCTGTGCTTAGATTTTTTGTGTGTTTCTCTGCAATGTTATGGTTGAACACTACCAAGACTGACTGATAAGGAAGCTCTATCCCATCTCATTTTGAACAGAAAATGCCTTTGTTCACTCTGTAGCAGTTTTCTTACCATATAGTCTCCAATTAAACTGGGAAATATCTGCAGTATCAAAATAAATGCTTTGATATATAGATCAAACTAGATACATGGAATTTTCGTTGTCTTGAAAATAAATTATCCTAATACAAATCCCTGCAAGGTTTCTCTTCCCTTCTACAACTCTGTTAAATCCATGATAGATTTTGCTCCATTTTCTGTTAACCCCTAAGTCTGCTATCCTCAAGAATTTGTGTTAGAATTTGTACCTAAAGAGAGTGAATAAAATTTTTACATTTGCTGTAAATTTTCTCAAGGGTTAGTTCATAATAAACCTACAACAGTAGAAAATGTCTTTGAAGACTAAGAATTTGCTTACAGACTGAACAGACCCTGGGGTAAGACAACAGTTAAGGTTTCTGTTTTAACAGTAGATGGTTCTGTATCTAATGAAATATAGATGATCCTATAACAAAGTTTTAACTATTTAGGATAAATACCTCTAAACTGTAGTAATGTCATTTAAAGGATAGGTTTTGCAGTGTAGTGTCCCCAGGCACTTCACTGTGGTGATAATTCTGGGCAGACACAGAATGGATCTGCTCACCTTGGGATACGCTGGTTATATTGAGTTCATGAGGATGTTTTTGAAGGCCATAGCTGCAGGGATTCTCATTGAATGGAAATGAGACTTCTACATCTGAAAACATTGACTATGTGTATTTTCCACTTTAGTTACCATAGTGTTTAGTTGAGCATCTAGATGCCCTTTGCAAAAGCAGGATTATGTAGACAGTGGTAAAAGTTGGAGGCTTTTTTCCAAATTATGACTTTGCCTTGTTGAATAAGCTGCTTATCTCACATTGATTTTATTTGTGTCTCTTGCTGTTAAATAGTTATTTTAAAAAAGTGCCTAGGCAGTGTTTGCAGTTTGTACTTTAAAGTCTAGAACCTTGTATAAATGTCGCAGTTACCAGATTTTTCTAATTCTGATGAAAATTCACACAGGTTACAGGTTAGAATAACAGCCTGTACCAACCTTCAGGAGTCCTTCATTTTATAAAGCACTGTAGCTTTATTATTGCCATGAGGATAAAGTCACCCACCAGGAGAAATTAATACTATGTTAGAACACTTCAGGGCCCCTTCTGCCCTGTGTGAGTGTGTGACATTCCCATTAATACTAATAGAAATTGCATGCACTCAAAAGAAGAAGAGTTTCAGTAGCATGGATAGATAGTTTGCTATTACAATCCTTTATGTAAAATGATAGTCAATGAAATTTTGCAAGAGAAATCACTACAAGTTACACTGAATGTGGAGGTTCAAGCCTGTGAAATGACACTTGGGAGAGCAAGATGGGTCAAGGAAATGAATGTGGGCAGACATGAGGGAGGCTGAGTGGAAAGTCAACTTCTTGCCCTTAACATACAATGGAGGGAGAGGTTTGTGTATGAGGTTTTTGTGCATCTGTCTGGGAATGAAGTTTGGAGACTTACCTCTGCTAGCCGACATAAGATTGTCAGTTTAGAATGTATCTATCTAAGGCATGGTCAGGTCACAAGTGATTAAGCAGTGCATCTTGACAAGATACTGGTCTTCATCCAAAATGTGGGTACCATACCTACTTGTGGTGTGTGGGTAGATGGAGCAAAGTGAGGTATGAACTATGAGGTATGAGGTATATACAGCTATGAAGGTTGCAGCTGGGGGCAGTAGCTTTTAAAGATACATTAACTCTTGTGCATAGTTGCCTGCCTCAGCTAGAACCTGCATTGTATCTGCCAAGCAGTTGTTATTTAGGGATGTTGGATAACCCAGCACTAGCAGTGACTTCTTAATTTAGGGTATAAAAGGTTTTATCTTTGTGAGCTGACTCTTTCCACTTCAGTCTTGGTATTTAGTCCATGAAGACTTCTCAGCAGAGGAGTAGGAAGACAAGTATTTTGTCTGCTCACTGGAGCAGTTCTCTTAGTGATAATCTAAACTGACACCAGTTTGCACAGATTGGTAAGGCCATTTACACAAACGTGTATGAATTATAGGAATCCAAGTATGTCTCTTCTGCTCTTTAATGTATGCACTGAAGTTTTGGTACTCCTGATGTTGGCTATGGAGTCCTTATTTGTGTTCTCTGCAATTCAAGGTTGTGGGTGGGTACACTTTCCAGTCAGGAACCTTCTCATGGAGTCTTCTGAGTAGAGGGAAGGTTTGTTTCAGACATGAAAAGAAAGCCAAAAGGGACAAGGTTCATCCAGTCCCACAGATGACCTCCAAGAGGGTGCCAGAAGAATAACAAGGGAACACTGGTAAGAGAACTTTGTCCAAAGATACTCTATATTATTTGCTCTTATGAGACCTCAACTGGAGTATTGTGTACAGTTCTGGTGTCCTCAACATCAAAAGGACATGGAGCTGTTGGAACAGGTCCAAAGGAGGGCCATGAGGATGATCAGGGGACTGGAGCATCTCCCATATGAAGACAGGCTGAGAAATTTGGGGCTGTTCATCCTGGGAAAGAGAAGGCTGTGTGGAGACCTCATAGCAGCCTTCCAGTATCTGAAGGGGACCTATAGGGATGCTGGGGAGGGACTCTTCATTAGGGACTGTAGTGATAGGACAAGGGGTAATGGGTTCAAACTTAAACAGGGGGAGTTTAGACTGGATATAAGAAAGTTCTTTACTGTAAGGTTGGTGAGGCACTGGAATGTGTTGCCCAGGGAGGTTGTGAGTGCTCCGTTCCTGCCAGTGTTCAAGGCCAGGTTGAACAGAGCCTTGCGTGACATGGTTTAGTGTGAGGTGTCCCTGCTTATGGCAGGGGGATTGGAACTGGATGATCTTAAGGTCCTTTCCAACCCTAACTATTCTATGTTTCTATGATTATTACAAAGGCTTATTCCATAGACTTTCCAGGGACTGTTGACCTGTGGCCTCTGTAAGCCTGAGACATCAGAGAGTCAATAAATGGAAAAATTATTGTCATGCACCTTAAAGGACATATACAATGCCTCCATCAGGCACTGTGAGGAAGAGATGAGGACCACAATAAAAATTACATACAGAATCTGTCTGCTGTATAATGGTATGCAGACCCACCCAAGCTCATGCACTGAATGATTTTCAAGTTTACAGAAATCCAATAATTTTTTTCTTTACGAATTTTTTTGACAAATGCACCCATTGCTTAAAATTCACTGGAACACTGATTTGCCAGCAAAACTGTCAGCTGTTTGCTTACCCTTTAAATTAAGTGGCCCACAAAGTAATCTACTACAGTGGTAAAATCAATGTCAAATGCATTACTCTAAGTCCCAGCAAAATAAAGTAGGTGATTTTTAAAAGAGCTCTGGTATTTGCAGGACTAAACTTTGCTGTCACTCGGATTCATATGAAACTCCTGGAGCTGATGGGTTCACACAGGTCCAGGTGAATGCACAATGATGTTCTCTAGTCTGTCTTTTGAAGATGTGCCCACAAACAGCAGGAGGCTTTAGCAAATCTGCAAGGAATTTTGCAGGAAGACAAGAGGAATGGTACTGCTAGTCTTAGTAACTTTTACACAGTCTTTGGAAAGTAACAGAAAAACTACATTCTGGTTTAGCCCATGGCTTTCACAGCCAATGGAACTACCCTACCCCTATAGAGAGCATAAACGTCCAAGATCAGTTAACAGTGAGCTAATGGCTTGTTGGCAGTGGTTAAAGTACGTTTATTTGACAGAGACAGTGCAAATTGTAATGTGATTGTGCTGAGTGTCTAAATATGTGGTCTGGGTCCTGTAAAGAAGAGGCCATGGGCATACTTTGCACCCTTGGCAGCCCAGATTGATCAGAGGGTGTGTGAAAGTATTGAGCTTTCTCTCTCCACATGGCACTCTGTCCCTTGACGTTTTCTCTGTATGTGTGCTACGAATTCATTCCTACTTTCTGACAGTAGGAAAATACAAGCAATTGCAAAGGGGATGTGAATTCTTGTAGCAAGGGCTGAAAAGAACATTCTTTGTCACTTAAAGTAAGGCAGACAAGGTAGTATATCCCACAGGACGCTAATGAGCCACCTGAAAACACCAAGTGCACACCTGACCTTTTGACACATGAAGCAAAGATGACAGATGTACTGTCAAAATACAAATCTATCAACTTCATCATGTAAGTCTACCCACAGATGCTTTACAGTAGAGATTTGTGGGGAAACAAACATTTTAACTTACAGAGTAACCTTGTAAACAGGAACTTTTTACAAAAGACTCCAGTTAATAATTTATGAATTGTAGCTGTGTCATGAGAAAAGGATTCTGAGCATTGATTTTCGGTGCTGAATGACAAGAGAGCCAATCCCCCTGCTTCCACAATAACGATGCACTCCCCGTTCTAGTGTTGGGGTGTATTTATATTCATAATGCATTTGCACAAAATCCTGTGTCTCGTCTTTTATATTATTCCTTTCGTGCTTTCCATCTCTTTCCCAAATGTGTTGAGTTGCTCACTTAAGCACACAGACTTCTATTCTGCAAATGGGAAGCATCTCCAAGTCACTTCAGGTTGCTGATTTTTGCTCTTTAATTAGGTCTGTAAAGAGTTTGGTACTTACAGCAGGAATTAATATTTATTTTCTTGTTTATAAGTAATTTATTGTGACCTCTCCAAATGATAGCATTTGCCCTCTGTGAAGACATTCAATTTTCCAAGATGTGACAAGCGTAATTTTTAATTAGATTGGGGTAATCATGTCAAAAAAAAAAGAGCTTTCTTTTATGAAGCACAGAGATAGTTACATCCTTTTAGCAAAAGCTTTTATTTTTCATGGTTGAAAATTAAGCCAAACAACAGAACAGGTCTGGAGTGCTGGAGCTTCTGCAAGAGGAAGATTTTGGAGCTGTTTGTGTCTTTCATGACTCTGCTCACAAAGCTGCATTTGTGGTACAATATGTTTATCTATGATGAACGTATCAGTATTTTAGTTTTCATTTTAGAAAAGTTCTAGACAAATATCTGCAAGTATATTTGCAGAGAAACCCTTAAAATATTGGGTTGGGGATAGCTCTGATTGTCATTGTTTTATCTTTTCTCCCTTGTGCCCTTGCTCTTTCTCCACTTGCCCACCCACCAGGTTATCTTCCTCACCACAATACGCTGTCTTCTGTAAAAGACGTTCATAAAGTTCTTTACCCTGGGTTCCTTCCCTGACAAGCAATGATGAGGAATGGTGATCTGGGGGACAAGTGACAGGTTGCTGAGACAGAAGTCATTTTAGTGCAACTGTTTTGGCCCTCAGGTGAGTTTGGCACATTGGCTGTCCATGGGTCTGGTCAATCATCCTTTCTCAAGCTTTGCTCCTCCACTCCATCCACCAAGAACATCACACATTGTCAAGGGAAAAGTAGAGAAGAGCAGAAGTGTTTGAAAGAGTTTGAAAGAGTGTTTGAAAGTGTTTGAAAGAAAGTGCTTGAAAGTGTTGGAAAAGAAGATGTAGGTATTGATGGGCTTAAACTAGGTGAAAACTGGAAGCTGTAGCTGTTGGTCTTTCCTCTCGGTTCAGGAAAGAGGCTTGGACATGTCAAAACCAGTTGTCTACCACGTCAAAACAAGGCTGTGGCATCGAGCAATGATGTGACAAGCTCAGTCCCTTTTGGACATGGTCCCTTTGGGAAAAGGCCCTGATGGTCACAAACTGGGAAGGCTGGCTTGGCTGTGTGGGAAGGTTGTGCTGTGTTGTGTTGACATTATTTAATCAATGAAATCTTGGTTTCTCCATTCAAGCATCCCGTTGGAGTTCTGTAGTTGTGGCATATAAAACAGTGCAGTTTTCAACACCATCTAAGGTCCCTGTAAACACCTTTGAAGATATTTTAGTTAGTAGTTCTGATGAAGCTACTTCAATCTGTCAAATCAAAGCAGACTTTACTCCCCCTTTAGTGAGAAGTACATCTGTAGACCTATTTTTTAATGGACTAATGGCAGTTTTAGAGTTGCTACAGTCCGCTGAATTGCTGCAGGTGCATTGATGTGTTAGACCCTATGGGCCTATTCCAAGGCCCATTAATGTTCACCATGTCAAGAATATTTCAACAGAGTTATTGTTCCTGGGTCATTGATCTGGTGATCCATAGGTATGTAGAATTATATTCTGTCAGACAAACTCTGAAGCAGGCAAGAATGTTTTCTGTACTCTCCAACTGCATTTTTGTTCTTTGGAAAGCCTCAATTCAAGGACTGCTTTGGAGATTCCAGAGGGTTTTTTTTTTATGATAGAATGACATTATTGAGCCTGCCAAAGGTGCCTTCGCTGCTTGATGAGTAGCTGTATAAATGACTGTGTAGCCTCTGAAATGCTGAATTCTTTCCTTTCTCAACATTTTCTGCCACCGCACAGTACTTTCAAGGGTACGATTCATTATATACTCAAATCTAGGAAAAATCAACATTTGGTGAATAACAAAGTCAAACATCTATTTTCTTTCTCTGTCAAGTCTGTAAGTGTCCTGATCAGCTCTCAGTGGATTTCAGGCAGTGGCCAAGCAGGGGACTAGGAGAGAGGGTCAGCTGCTTGACAGAAATGCTGGATTTTGTTCTGCTGTTAAATCAGAGTTCTGCAATGGAGGTTGTATTTCAGAGCCATTTGCAGGCTGTTACATACAAAGAGTGACAAGATGGTTGAATAAATGTAGATAATCTCTTAAATGCAGTGGATATCCTCGTGTGCATGTTTATCAACAGAAATTCTTCATGAATGATGGAGCCTAAAGGTTTTCAAGTGATGTCTGAAAGCAATTGCATCCTTCCCTGTTTTACTGCTTATGACAGCAAGGGCTAAGAAGCCTTGTTCCTTTTCTGTCCCCAAGGTCCAAAGGAGAAGCCAGACCATAGTGTTTGCCTGGTGTGGATTCCTGTAACCTGCCTGCCTGCAACTCTCAGTCTGCTGTATACTAAGTAGGTAACATAAGATGTAAGACACTTTGCCAACTTGTCTATCAAATATTGACTGTGTGCAGCAACCATGAGCCATTATGGGATATGCAGTAGAAAACTTGGCTGTGCCATAAAAGCTACTTCTATATTCATTCAACCCACAAGGTAGATCTAAATTTTCCTCACTTCTGTTCTCGTTTGCCTTCCCTTTGTTATATCCAAGCTGTGTATGAGCACAAAATCAAAAGGCAATGAAGAGTTATTCATTAGAGCCTCCTGCCCTGCTTTTGCATGGACACAATTAGATGAGAAGTGGTTTTCCTTTCAAAATAGCATATTTTGTTCTGCAGGAACATTTATGGTAACATTATGGAACATTATTGTGCAGTGGGGAAAGCTTTTCCTGACCTCATTTTGTCCTTACAGACAGGTGCTGCAGCATAGTTTCACATAAAGAAAAAGCTTAAGGTTTGCCAACTGCTCCACAGCTGCAACCAGATGCCATCCTGACACAACAGAGTCATCCTGAGAGCATGTGGGAAGATTCAGTTTACTGGTGCCGCTCTTGTTTATTTCTGACTGTAGAGATCACAAGTCACTGTGGAAATCCATAGGAGGACTTCTATTTATGAAGCAGGAAAGGCTTCTACATTTTAATGCTACAGTGTGCATGGCACAGCATAACTTGTATTGACACTTCTGCAGTCTGCCCTGTTTATAGTTCCTGTTGGGACAGATTTGGATCAGTGGTAAATGCATGCTGAATGCAGGCAGACTGACATATAATGGTGAACCCAGTGTCAGGAGGGAGACAGAAGTGGAGCCTTTCCAGTGGTGGAGTGAT
The DNA here is from genome assembly GCA_002631895.1 of Agapornis roseicollis. Lineage (NCBI taxonomy): Eukaryota > Metazoa > Chordata > Aves > Psittaciformes > Psittacidae > Agapornis > Agapornis roseicollis. The sequence goes on along the minus strand of NDXB01006247.1, from coordinate 25,302 downwards.
CAGCTGCTGGCTTTAATCACTCTCCAGCACTGGCTTAGCCAGTTGGATGCTGCAAAGGAACAAGGAGTATCCCATATTTTCCAGTACTTTGTTTATTTGCATGACAGAGAAGTACTGAATGCACAATGTTGTGTTGCCACCAAGCTGCAGTAAGGAAGAGACAGACAATGCCAGATAAAAAGCAGTAAATCTAAATGCTCCTTATTTCTTTTATCCTCACCACCACTAAGTTTGTAACTCAGCTTGGTAGTCAGTGGTAGATTGAAATTGTCTTAACTGAAGGCAAAATATGATATTTTATTGCATGTTATGAATAATAACCCTTTTAATTTCTTCACTAAATGTCAGATTTGTAGAGGTATTACTCTAAGACATATTACTGGAAATCTGAAATTAATTTCTTTAGCTATATATGACAACATGGGCCCTTCTCACTTTGTTGTTTTGTTCCTGCAGCCCAAGGAGACTGTCTGCTGTGGCTCTGCGGATGTCTCTGCAAATATTAATAAATCCTGAAACTTCAGTTAATGTCTTCTGTATATTAGTCACATGTGAATTTAATCACCATTATGAGAGCCTACCATGGGTCATGGTTGCAAAAACCGTTTCCCTTGGAAATAATTACCCTCAGCTGCAGTATAATGTGTTAATAGAATTGCTTTAAAGCAGGATAGCAGCCCTATTAACACTTGTCACTGCTCTGTGTATTTTGAGTGTCTCTTTCTCTTCTATTGTGTACCATTAGAATGGAAATGGCTTGGATGCAGTAAATAGTCTGGTACACACTGGCAGCTGTGAGCAATGAACTGACAAGTGATTCATTAAAAAGGAGATATTTAAACACTCCAAAGGTGGTTGTTTCCTAGACAGACTTGGTCCAGCTCTGCAGCCCTACTGCTGAGAATACTTAGGTGAAGTGGTCTGGTTAACTGCTCTTTTGCTGGCTGCTGCTTGGTGTTTGTAATGGCTGCTGAACCAGGCTGTGTAGCTGCAAGTGCCAATAATGGTCTAAAGTGAGATTATCTTAGTTAAAGTTACCTCAAAACCCCAAAATCCCTGTAACAGAGGAGTTGGAACTAGATGATTTTTAATGTTCCTTCCAGCTACGGAGCTGCTTCAGCTGGTTGGAGTGGGGGTGCCTGTCCTGTATGTGTACACCAAATAGGAAAGGTGTGTGCTAGTGAGCTTTGGGTAGAAGGCCTTCAGGTGAAGAAAGCAATTGACCCTCTGTGTCCTATATGCTGTGAAAGATGCGAGCAACGAGCAGTACAAGTAGCGCAAGGTAAGGGCAAGCAAAGAATTGGCAAACCATTTGGCTGGGTGACAGTTACACTCAGAAACAGCATCAATTTTCCCTGGCATCTGCAATATTCCTTTGCAAAACACTCTTCGTTACATTAAATTTGAAGTAATTGTAGGAAATACATGAGTATAGTTCAGTGTACATTTGCATAGCTTTGATTTTGTAATTAACTTGTTGACGTAAAAGTCATTATCTGATGACATCTGGGAACAACAAAAAAATATGTTTTCTTGGGCAAAGGAATCCTGCCCATCTTTGAAACAGCCATTAAGACAAACACATATCTTGCTTTGTGCAAACAACCTGATCACTTCTTTGGCAATTTAAATCCACTGGCATCATCACCATGCTTCTGACTCCATCCCAGCGCCAAAGGTTGATATGTAATGAATGTTCAAGTCAAAGCTGACCTATTGCAGGCCTCCCAGAGCTCAGAAAAAGCTCACAATATTTCAGCCACAGCAGGTGCATCCTGTAATCCTTTATTAAAAACTCTTGCCACACACACCCTCAACATGTGCTGGGGTCTTACGCAGATTAAATCTGACATGCTATGAAGTCACTACAACCTTTTCCTTACTCCTAATTAAAGGAAAGAATGCCAAAAAGAAGACGAGGTACCTCTACAGAGAAATGGGAGGCAGGTGGGCAGAAATGATTGTGTCGTGTTTGGCAGCCACTAAGCCTGAGGTTCACAAGATGGGGAAGGTGCTTGACCTACTGTTCTTCCTGTGTGTGTGCTTAAATTAAATCGTAGGCTTTCTGTGAAAGGTAACTGGCATTGTTTAATTAAAAGCCTCTCATCTGTTCTACCTGGGCTTCTAATTCCAATTCAACGTGTAGGCACACGGTGCTTTGTCTTCTCAGGGTGTAATTAGACTTAGTAATGCAGCTGTCCTGTTTACAGTATAAATCCCCCTAATGATAAATGGAGTGGACTTATGGAGAAGCCCTGACGGTACTTCAGACAGAGAGAGTGGATGATCTTCGCAAATAGCTGGTGGGTAGAAAGTAGATCATTATCTGCTAATAAGCCTCTGATTGCTGGATGTTTTATAGTGTGGAAGATTAGAAAACATGACTTTGCTTTAGTCCTGGCTACAGCGTCAGAGCATGAACAGGGAGTTACTGGTTTGTTTATGGGTAAGATTCTGACCTTGAGTCTTGAGAGTTTGTATGATGTTGGAAGCTTTTCAGTGGTGCTGGTGACAAAAAGGCTTTAGAAATGGCTAGCCAGTAGTAATATGTGGAGCAGTTTAGCTATCTGCATTATGAAAGCACCCAGTGACCTCAATCAGATGCGAGGCACTGCTTAAGTACTCCATAGTCAAAGCCAAGAGACCTCTGTGTCCCAAAAATCCCACAGCATCAGGAAGGAGATGGAGTAGATCAAGGCTGGGAACAAGGATGTGCCTTTACCCTCATTTGCAGGTATGGATCTGGTGCCTGAGGATAGCAGAGCATTCTGACTGCAGTCACTGACTTCTTCTGAGACAGAACAGGGGGCCAAGGAGGGGCAGGTCATTTCAGCTGTCAGATTTCAGAGACCAGAGACTGCTTAGCAGGGAAGAGATGAAGAACATATGGTGTGGTGGGAGGAGGTGACAGCGGCCCTGCAGAGCAAGAAATATAATGAGAAGACAACTTTTGGTAGGGTGGTGACTTCAGGAAATACTGTGGCGGAGGGCAGGAATTGTTGGGAGCATGGTTGTGTGTGCAAAGGAGAGTCAAACCATGTAAGGGTGGGACCTGTGAGCAGGTGTGAGACCTAGGAGTGAAATCAGCTTCTATCATGCATGTGTTTCTCATGGCATGTCAGCCTGGAGGCCACTGGAGTTATGGTCTGAATTAGAGGAGTGTTTTGAAAGATGGACAACCTATGCCCATATTTTGCTCTCCAGAGAAATAAAACTCTGGGCCTCAGCTAATGACCCTCTTGCTCTGATTTTGATTTAGGAAGGGACAGGAGCTATTTGTCTGCCACCCATTATTGTGAACGTACAGTCCTGGAAGGAGAGGCAGGCCATAGGAGGAGATGCACCACCTGCCCATTATGCCTGTGGTAGCTAACTGGGGCCACAGGAGCAAGGCAGGAGTGGCTTCTGGAGGAGTAAATGGGGAGGAAGCAGGTGGTGAGGAGCTCCTTCAATGGCTGAATCCCATTTCTCCTTGTTCCATGCTGCTTCAGCTGCATGGGATCGGTTGGATGGTAGTATTGCCTTTGTTAGTTATGTGTTACACTATGTTGTCATTGTCACTGGTGCAGCTGTTGCACAAAAGAGCTTTCTCTTCAGTATCTGATACTGATCCTGGGTGTGTTTGGACCACCAAGAAACTGTTCATCAGCATGTTTGTTCACTGTCCATGGGCAAGAACATCTGAAGATCTGCTGAGGAATTGTTCCAAGCAGTTTACAGCTTCTCATAGGGCTTGTGTGTCTGTTATGGCTCAGTGGGGATTGTTTTCCTAAGCTATGAGAAAGTCAAGATTTGCAAAACGTTTTTGTTTCAGATGAAGGCAGAAAACAAAAATCTCAACAATTTTCATTCCTTAGGTGGGGGTATTTTGGAGGATTGGAACTGGCTCACCTGGTGCGTTTCAGTAAGAGGCAGTTACTGCAGTTTGAATTCAGACTTAAATTTTAGAGGAGTATTTGCTAATCATTACATATTTCAAAGGAAGAAAGCAGTTCTATATGAAATGCAGTCTGTTTCAAGTGAAGTTATATTAAAACAAGTAGCTTAGATTACGGGTTTCTTTCCAAAGTAGTAAATTTCATGCACAAAATGTTTTGACTTAGATGAAATACCCTTTTCTGATCTGTTTTCTCAAAAAATTCCCAACTTGTTCTCCTAATGGTCTAACCAAGAGCACTCTTCAGTGGCTTTTTGCTGATATGTTGCTTTACATACAATTATACTGGATTCATGCTAATGTTTCTTTTTGTAATGAAAGCAGCCTCAACAGGAATGACAATGGATACAGAGTTGTAAATGAAATGCTCTGCAAAAAATGAAAGTTGCACTGCAAGCAAATCCATGCTCCACTTTCAGGTCTGAGATGGTAATATATTGAACATGGAGCAACACACAGACAGTGTCAGATACAAAACATATTAATCTTGTCAGAGAGTGTACTAACTCTCCCAGATTTATGAAAAGGTGCACTTAAGTGCTGTTCTTCTCATTAATCTTGATTTACAAACAGTAGCCTTCAGAACAAGAGGTCAGAAGAGACAAGAGAATCATAGATGTGTCACTTGGATAACTCACCTTCCCCAGCTACCCTGTACCTTTCAATGACACCCTTCCATCTTTAATTACTGAAAGGTCTTTAATCTTGTCTGCAAAAGGGCAGAATATGATGAATTGAAGGGATTGCCTGTGCTACTCGGAGTGTGTTTTTAGCAACTGATATCATGGATGTTGGATGTTGGTGCAGTAGGATAACTGCATCTACTGCTAGCAGGACTCAATGCTGAAAAAGTTCAGTGGGACAGGGATGTTCTGGGAAGGGGAACAATATGGGAGGAGAATGGTTGAGGATGGTGAAAACAGCCTTGTGAAAAAATGTGGTTCCTGACGAAACTGCATTTTGAAGTCAGCTTAACACACATACCATGTATAAGCTCATACCCACCTGCAAAAGACTGTCCCTTTGTAATTTTTAAGCATATGGTGAGCTGGAAAACCAAACTTCTTTCAATGCAAATAAACTTGGTACTTCCACTAGTTAACACTGGACAAAAATCAGTCTTCCTGCACACTGGTATATGAGGTACGATAAAATTGCTGTGGACATCAGTCAACTACTCAAGGTTGTTGAGCTGGATGAGGAGTAAATAACAAGCTCCTCAAATCTACTTGTGATTCATAAGAGGGATGAATAGAATAATTCACATCAGGAAGCTGCAAAACCTCTGGATATGAGAAGGTAGGTGTATACCGGATGAAAATTGTTTCTAACTGATATGGTGTGTTACCAAAAAAAGTGTGAAGGGTGGATTGAACCGCAGACTAAGTTGTGTTCAGCATATTCTTCCTGCTCTTGCTTTTCCATACTTTTTATAAGGGTATTAAACTGTCAGAGTATCTATCTGTACCTTGTAGGCATGGTCTGTGGCAGTGCTGGGTGTCTAATGAACTTTGTGGAGTCTCTTACAGTTCTTCACAAGGGGAGTAGAAATTTGTGACATTTGATATGATGAGGAAGTTGGGAAGAGTTTTGGAATGAAACAGGTGTCTGAGTTGTACATTGAAGACAAGAAGTAAATTCACCTTGAAAAATTATGCCTGAAGTGCACCAGAATCTGGTTTTCCCTGATCTCCCCTAGAAAAATATTCCATAGCTGTTGATTGCAAACAGTGTGTTTTCTTCACAGCAATACTACATGTCTTTTTTTTGTGCTTTATGACCTCTCAGAGGAGCACAGTTGCCATTGGGGGTTCATGGATAAAAATTCAGACTTTGATGTGGTTGGGGCTTGAGACACTAATTGGCTTGAAAAACAGGACCAGGGCCTTAAGTTGACATCAAATGCTGGCTGGGAAAACTCTGGGAAAGATTTCAGCACAAACCAGATATGCCCCTGGCAACATAAGCCGTAGAAGAAGCAGTTGTTCCCCATTCCCAGCCAGCTGAAGCTGGTGTACAAGTTCCCAAATTGAGCTTCAAAACAGGTTGAGTTGTTATAATCCAGCCCACAGGTGACAAATTCGTGGATTACTGATGCCACTTAAGAAGCCAGACTTTTCAAGGTGCCAGACCCAAGGCACAGCTTTGACAAATGTGGCAATCATGCTTTTCCATAGAGTCGGAGAGGGTGTTTCCATGAGCTGTTAAAGAAATCCTCCCTTTCATCCTGCTTTTTGGCTGTGCTTGGATTCATTCACTTCAGCCTTGCTTGGATTCACTTCAAGCCATCTGCTCCTCTCCAAGAGCTGTTTTCCTGGAGGTGTTCTGGCATGTTGTTAGAGTCAATGGTTGTTATCCATGGATTATGAGGATACTGTCTCTCATCCACAGACTGTAGGCAAACCAGCCCTGCAGTACCTCTCCAAATCTCTCAGTCATTCTGCATAATTAATAGAGAGAAGGAAGGACTATGTGGATGCCTATGGGCTGTTCAAGGAAGGGAGAACAGACCTTGTCTTCTCTCTTAGGTTTGCTGGACACCAGTGATAGCAACTATGTTGAGGATGAGCTGTCTGCTTCACTGAGGATGAACTGTATATATTGCTATTAACAGTTTCTTCAATCTCTGTATCAAAGGCTGCAGACTGATTCAGGGAAATAAGCATAGTGATGATCACAAGAACATCTTTGGGTGTTAGCAGAGCTATCTATGGTGTTTCATGGGCTATATCCCTCTATGCAATATACAGGATGTTGGCCAACGTGACGTTTTTGGCAGGCAGTAGGGAGGTAGTAAGAGAAGAACATGTGTAAGAATCTTCAAGATCAAGGATCAGCTTTTGAAAACCTTGAAGAAACTGTCATTGAAAGAAGCGCTTTGGAGGCTTGTTTGTTTGAACACTTATTTTGAATCTTGCCTGTTTTTTTGGAAAAGGTATGGCTTACTTCTGTTTAGAGGAGGGCATTTTTATTCTTCACTGACTTTTATCAGGCAGGAAAGCCCTCAATCTCTTTCACTATAATGACTAATTTTTAATATATTATTTTTAGAGCTCCTAATGGTCTGGCATGTGTGGTGCTGTTCCAGCTGGACTTAGCTGGAACAGGGAACAGAGACACCAGTGTGCTTGCAGGTGAAAGTTTCTTTTCCAGGAAGAGCCATACGCATGTGATTAATAAGCTGACATTTCTCCACAACTTTTTATTTTGCTAGCTTACAGATTCATAGAGTGACCTTCTTGGTGGGTATAAAGGTAACAGACAGGGGAGGCTCCCTAAACAAAAGAAGATATTATGCAATTAGTTTCTGCCTGGCTGGATTGACTGACTAGAATGATTTGAGGCTTCTTTGCAAAGCAAACTGGTTTCAGTTGTTCTCAAGTGTGCTGGTGTATAGTTTAATGTCTGATCTCTGTTTCCATTAGTTGGAAATGTTGTTGACGATGTGCCCGCAAACAGAAGGAGGCTTTAGCAAATCTGCAAGGAATATTGCAGGAAGACTNATGATTTGAGGCTTCTTTGCAAAGCAAACTGGTTTCAGTTGTTCTCAAGTGTGCTGGTGTATAGTTTAATGTCTGATCTCTGTTTCCATTAGTTGGAAATGTTGTTGACGATGTGCCCGCAAACAGAAGGAGGCTTTAGCAAATCTGCAAGGACTAGAGGAATGGTACTGCTAGTTTTAGTAACTTTTCCAGCTTGCCTGGTTGGTTTTGTTTGTTTAATTTCTGTTTTTAATTCTGCTTATTCAATGCAAGAACACTTTCTGCGTCTGAAACTAAACACCAGATAACCTCTCCTTTTCATTTGTCTGGCTCATACTAAAATATATCTAGATGATCTTTCAATACCTTAGGATTCTGTGATTCTGTGAGTGTAAATTAAGACTTTCTGATGACAACAAGCAAAGGTTGAAGAACTATCTTTTTAAGAGTCAAAAGCATCAGTGAATCATGTCTCAGTGATGCAATCACAACTAAATACAACAACCAAACTAAAATCCTGTCTAGTCTGACTGGTTTTATTGGCATCTGATCCTGCACTCAGCTGCTAGAGCACTGGGCTTCCCCCCCACCCCTTCTGTTCTATTTAATGATGTTGTAGAATGAGCAACTGGATTTAGAACTGATTCGACATATGGCACACTTGGAAGAAACATTTTCTGTGGATTTAGAAAGATTAAGGCAATGTTATTCCAGAGATGATGTCCTGATGGTTTCCAGTTTCTGAGCCCTGGAGGGGCTGACCTGTCTCTGCCCTACTGGACTCTATATAGAGAGATCTGCATTTGTTCCTTAGCTGGGTGCAGCTGGTTTAACAAACTAACGTATATTTTAGTATTCTGGATATTCTTGTAGGTGGCAGAGCCAAATGTCCTAAGACATTCCTCCCACTGATGTCACCAAGGCCAGAGCTGTGGTTAGAAAGGAGATGGCCATCTCTGGTTACAAAAAATATTGTCAAGGCACCGTTCCATACTAAACTAGCAAGTGTTGGTAGTAACAGCAAATGCACTAACCTTGGTTCTTGGATCTACCAGTGCTTCTTTGTATATTGCATGAATGACACTCCTAGTGAGATGTAATAGCAGGTTTTCAAGTTAAAAATTTACTGGGTTTTTTAAGTATGTAAAGCATAAATTAACACATATAATGAAAAACAGAATGACTTTTATCCCTAGGAATGACTGCTCAGAACATATCTTTGTTTTGTCAGATTGGAAAGGCATCAAATTGTTTTATTCATTACTTCTCCCCATAGGATACTTTCCAACTTAGTGTGTGTTTTGCATTGTATAGTGTGGAATCTTTTCAGACTAGAAAGTGCAGACAAAAAAATCTCCCAATTTGTTTTGACAGTGTCTTGCGTATTTTACACACTGGCTCAATGCTAATAATGATGGCCTTTAATTTGTTTTGCTCTATGGAGCTACAATTTATATAGAAACCTGTACAAGGACTAAACTGTGCAGATAATAAAATCATATCTAGACACAAGTGCAGCAGGATTCACTCCTGGAAATGCTCAGAATATCTAATACTTTCATGAATAGTTTAAGTAGATTTGGTCCTCTGTTGGGACTGGGGCAATAGGCTGGCTAACCTTTTTCAGTCCCTCTATCTTCTGTAATTCTCTAATTCACTGCCTTAAGTTTATTTCCAAATAGGGAAGGATTGTTTTTATAAAATAAGCTTAGTAACACTACAGCTTACTTGATCAGAAAAGCATGAAGATGATGAGAAATAGGTCTAGTGCCAGAGGTTTCCCTTCAGTTTCAGCTAGACCTGGGTTGGGCTCAGCATGGAGAGGGATCAATGGGACACCAAAACTGAGCTGGCTTACTGGCATAGATATCTAACACTAGCTTTACCTCTCAAGGTCAGCCCACACAAAGTGCATGTATACAGTGACACTATCGGAATCAGCTATAAAACCATGAAATGTACAGCCAGCCGAGGAGATGTCAGGTTCATTATTGCTTTGACAGACTCATGGGGCCAAAGCACAGATGCAGCCTAAATAACAGCTGATAAAATAAGCACTGACTGCTAACAAGGGCTCCCTAAGTGCAGAACTGCTAATACTCGAAGGAGACCACTCCTTGGGTAGGAGCTGTTCCTACTTGCTACCTTCCAAGCTGAGAATAAGCTAAAACACTCCTAAACAGTGGATAACCCTGCTAATCCAAAAGCTGCGTGCGCTATCCTTGTGAAGCTGTGTGATTTTCACTGGAGCTATGTAATCCCTAGAATGAATGAGCATACATTATGAAGTGTTGGAAAAGCTGAAGACAACATCCTGTACAACAGCAGTCTTGGCGAGCTGTAACCATCAAAGCTGGGAAATCCCGTGCTCCTGTGGGCAGAAAGTGGATTGGGAAGAGGGAAAATTGCGGTGGGATTTTGTGATCAGTAGGGAAAAAGGAGTGGGTATGCTGAGCGCTCACCACCATCTTTTGCACCTGAAGGTGGATGGGAGGAAGCCAAGCCAGATGGCCACGGTGTATGCTGAGTGTTTCCCTGCACATTTTGTTCTTCCTTCCTTTCTTGGAGGAACTGGCTGAGTTTGTAAAATAGAATATATTACGTTAAGACATGGCTTCACTGTCGTCAGCAATTTAGGTTTTACCAGCAGTGAAAGTGCTGGGTACCTTGCTAACTAATTTGGTGGAATGAGCTTTGCAAAAACACATTAAACTGTTTTCTGTTCACTCAAGGAAGGGATAATTAGCTGGGAACGGAACAGCCAAGGACAAGTCACAAATAGTGCACTATCAGGAACTGCCTTTGATGTGTTACTCTGAGGTCTGCAGTCACAAATTAGGGTGTTGTATTTGCAGTAGATGGGGCTTCATACACAGTGTGCTCTGAGATGCATTTCTCCTTGATTTCCTCTTCAAATACCTTTTGTGGTACAGAGATTTCCAGGCTACTCTGAGCTCAGAGAAACTGTGCTATCTCCAAAAGGAGTTCATAGAGGAAAAGACAACTTTCCCAGTCTCCAGGAACACCGGATTTGCCTTCACTGAGTTTGAAGTTAAAAGAGGGCTCTCCTTTGTGCCTTGAGCTGCTTACTCAGAACCCAAATTGATTATTTAATCCTCTGTTTGTTGAGGCTTGTCTCTGTTCCATATATTAAATGCCCCTTCTACAGGGGCTGTATGGCTAGTGAATGTCTAATGAAAACAGAAAATGTAACCACACTTAAATACATTTGGTCACCGTACCTGTGAATGGTGGGTGCCAGCTGGGAGTCCTGGGGGACCTCTGAACAAGCAAGATGTACTGATCTGCCTGGTGTGTTTTACTCCATCCTCCCTCCAAGTCCCCAATCAGGGGGTTAGGGAACCCTCCTTTTCTGTCCTTTCCCCTCCTCCTGCTCTATGTGGGATAGTCTCTGCTATTCATAGGGTAGCTGAGCTCCAGAGGCTGTGGCTGAAGTGAGTTTTGTGCTTGCGCCCAGAGGGGCTGGATGGTGCCCCCCTTCTCTTGCTCGGTAAATACCAGTGTTTGCTCTTCAGATATGCTGTGGGTACTGATGGGGAACTGCTTTCAAAAGAAAGGTATGTCTATAGATATGTCCTCAGGTAAAGGCCATGATGATGAGCGTCGTGAGTCCCGCATAGGAGTGGCAAAATAGGAAAATTCATTTTATATAATGAGAGATAGAAAGGAGAAAAGTGAAGGAGAGACTCTGGGACTGCTTTATCCTATTGCTTTGGAAATTGTGAAGGAAACCCCTTTCCATGCCAGGATGGAGAAATAACTCCTCTGTTAAGTCTGAGTCTGCCAGGTCTGGAAGACAGCTCCTCTGTTATCGCATCTCTTGCAACTAAATCTGATGTTTTGGTTCCCTGGTGAGGGCCCTGGAGGGAAATGAAGCTGCTGGAAATTTCAAGGAAGACACGGTGAGGCTGTCACAGGATGGAATTTCCAACAGCCTTTCTGAGAACACTGAAATAAATGATTCAAAAGAAAAATTCAAAGCAAATCAAAGACAGGAGACTTCAGGAGAAGATGGAGGAGAATGCTTGTAATGCCTTTTTAGTGTAGCATATGGAAAATGACCCCCTTGGACCAGTGTTGGAGAGGCTTGGGTATGAACTCCACCCATCCATAAGGCTCAGCTCAAATGTGGGCATTTCTCCTTCATAGAATCATAGAATAGTTAGAGTTTGAAAGGACCTTAAGACCGTCTAGTTCCAACCCCCCTACCATAAGCAGGAACACCTCACACTAAATGTGTTGTGGAAGTGGTAGGTAGGTCAGCCAGGAGAATAAGCATCATGTTTCCTCTAGAAGAATACTGACCCCTGCATAATGTGTGTGCCCTGAGCACAGGTCACACCTTAGTTGTGAAGACTCCCCAAAATGTTTGTTTAGTTTGAAATAGAGGATGCTTTCTGTGCAAATACCCAGGCTTTTATAAACATTAAATCCAGGAATTTCAGCCTTTGGAAGATAAAAATATCCCCTCTAGTAGAAGTGTGATAGTTCTTCATGGAATTTGTCATTTCACATTATTGATGGAAAACAAAGAGGCAGATTGCATTGAAACCATGGGGAGCTGCTGACGAAAGCGATTTGTGCTGCAGAGAAGTGGGCTGTATCTGAGGGAAATGAGAGAGATGGAGGTTGGCGCAGCTGGTACAAGGTATACAGTAGCTGCAGGTTTTCTCTTGATTAGTTGTACCTGTTTGCTGCTGTTTGCAGCAGCTGTTAGTTTGTGTTATCTTCCATGTATGAAGTCCATCCCTCAATGTCTCAGCTCTCTGCTGGCAAACACAGAGAGCTGCCCTCTGTATATGGGGATATTCACATTTGCCGCACTTCCCCATGCTATGCCTTGCTTGTCCATGTTCAAGACAGGAATTCTTTGGATGGCCAAACCCCTGAATGGGGTCTATGGCAGTAGCTTGGCTTTGTATCCTTTTCCATTCTTTTTGCCTCATTACAGCGACAAAAAATTGTATTAGAAGCTGAACAGCTCATAAATTGTGGGAGTTATAGCTGTAGGCTGTTCATGAAGGGAGAACTGGGAATAGGTAGGGTTTGAAATTTGCATATACACCACACCCACTGCTATTTAATTTGCATTTGATTTGCATAAATTATGGTTAAATAATACCCATGCAGTACTTTTAAGGGGTAAAGATTGTATCAGCTTGTCTATGATTTATATAATTTTTGCTTTAAGTGTGATTTTTATGGAGTAATTTGGAGAGCATGCAGTATGAACTTAAATTTAATTTCACAAAAGTGATCAAATAACACTTATCACCCATAAATATCCAGCTCTCTGAAAATAAATGTTGTTTTCATAAAGATGCTAGATTAACAACACTGCAGGCTGAGGTCTGCTGCTTATCAAGTGAAAAATCATGATACAATACAATTACAAACTTCCCTGCAAGTTGCAATTGTAATTTTATCTGCCATGAACTAAGTGGGTATTCAGGACGTATGTTGGTACAGTGGCGTGTGATTCCTCCTCCTTTAGGGACTGAGTTTGAATAGTGGTTTAAAGTATGTTCCTTCTTTGTTTGCTTTACATTGATGATCTTTGCAGGCTGAATGCAGGAGCAGAGTGAAGGTGTCCATCCCAGAATGATAAATGTCTATAATGTAATTATTAGATAACTGTGGCTAGAATCCCATGTGGGAAGAGAGAGAACAAAGTTATTTCAAGATGATTTTCATATTGTTTTGGTTTTTTTTTTTTTTAATGCAAACTTGTAATGAATTCAAATGCAGAATGTAAGCCCCCCCCCAACAGTGTTTGCTTTGTGCCTGTCCCAATGGCTTAGAAATTGCAACAGCCTATTTAAACCTTTTTTTTGCCTTTTAGTTTTGTAACCGTTCTTTAGCACAAAGACCAGTTCTGCAAAGGTATTTCTGCATCTTTAGGATGCAGAGAGCACTGAAGCAGAGAGGTGCTGTCCTCATGTTGTTGTATTTCCCTTGACAGGGAGGACTTGGAAATTCCAGTAAGGCCTACCCAGGAAAAGCTTTCTTCCTGATGAATGTGGGCCTACATGCTTCTCTGCATTTGTAATCCCTTAAACATCTTGTAGCTCTAATTACATCTTTGGTTATGCATTAAAACCTCTGGAGTACCATGTAATGCTGTCTCCTCCTCCTTTGCACGCACACAGAAATCCCACACTGTAACCACCCTTTCTCTCTAATGAAAAGAAGCAAACGCAGCTTTTCCCTAGCAGCCCAGCAATAACTCTCTTAATACTTCTATATAGCAAAGCAGAGATCTTTCCATGTCCTTTCACTGACAGGGGCCTACAACTGTGCAGTGCTCTCAGCTCCTGCTGCCCACAGACATAAGTCTCAGCCCATCACCACCCATAGGCTACCTGCAAGGTTGAAGTTTGCCTTGAATGATCACCCAGCTAACAAATAACAACATGTCACTCTGGAAATCTGAGCTTAAATTGGTTCAAGTCAGTAAGAAATGCTCTTGGTTTCTCTCTAACCTCCCTGCACCGACAGTAACTCAGTTCTGAACACGTAACCTGTTATTACTGTAAGCTTTTGATACATGGATGAGAAACCCTGACAGAGCCTTTGCCAGCATGATGGACATCAAGAAAGTCTACTCGATTTTGATCAGCATCAGTGTACTTGAGGGCATATCCATAATCGGTCACATTTGTCAGTGCCTGAGTGCTTGAGGAACCAGTAGGGGATGTCTTACCCCAGTAGGGTTTTGTCGCTAACCCTGTCTGGAGGGGAGACTGGAGGTGTGATGTTGCACAGGTTGCAGACACTGTAATTAGCAAAATGGGACAAATGTGGGTTTATATACTTGAGATCCAAAAAAGTTTCTTAGAACTTTATATGGGTTTTGTTGCTTTGTAGCATTCAAAAGGAATTTCTGCCAAAGTCCTGTTAATTTGCCTGATGGTATAGTGCCTTTTGAGAGCCTTTCTGCTTTGCTGCTGTGTTTCTGTGTTCATGTGTTGCGTCAAAACTAGTGCACTTGCTGCTTCTTTTTGTCCAAGTTGCTCAGATGGCCTTCAGCTCATCCTTACAAATTACGCGTGGCTGTCAGTCTTCTCTTGGCTCTTATTTTCTTTTTATTGAGAGGGAAATAGGTATGTATGTTCATGTAAGCTCTGAACAAAGACTTTAAGTCTATCTTCTAGTGATCTGGGTTTGCACGTGAATGGCTTCCTTTATATTCAAGACCTAAATTATCACAAGTGTGGAAAAATGCAAGTGTGGATTTGCCTGGTGGACTTCTGAACAGGATCCCTTAACAAAACCTTAGTGACTTAGGAGCCCAAGAGCACTGTTGATGATCTGAGCACTTGGAAACAAGTATGTGTAACATGTTATCCTGTGAGAGGACTGAAAGAGGATGGTGAGATGGTTTTTCCCCTCTCATAGCCCTGGTCTGGCAGGTATAAAATGTCACTTGCTGGCTGTGGCATTTTTGAGCTTGCTCAGGTGTTGCTCCAACCTTAAAATCCCCTTCTATACCTGCAAGTCCTTGGTGTCATCAGCTGCTGTCTAGTGCCCTGATGTGCTTGTGAGCCCACAGTGATGAGGTTCAGTTGCTTTCTGCCTCCATCTGTTTTTTCACATGGCTGAGGCTGCAGCTCTATACGCACGGGAGCATGTGTGAGGCTTAGAAAGCAATTGGAATGAAAGCCAGTCACTTGGTGTTTGCAAAGCAACAGGAGCGTGCCACAAACATGTACCCTTCCAAAGTCTGAGTAAGATAGAGCAAGGCACCAGGTCAAGCAAAAGATATGTGCAGCAGAAGGGAAAGCGGGAAAGAAATCCATAAATATTCAATGAAGGAAGTGGGAAAACACATTCTGATTACAACTCTGGCTCTAATGTATGCAAATGTGATAGTTTCCTCCCCTACTAAGGAATCTTGTATTACATACATTACATGATGTACTACTGTGTAGCAACATAGTTTATGACTCCTATGAGGAGAAAATCATAATTCACAGTCATTAACAAAAATAATAGTGCTTTCACCCAGAGGAGCTTTCCTTAGAAAGCCTGTACAGATTCTATCTAACCTAATTTAAGCAATGTCATGAGTTGGAACAGATCGCTATCAAGTCTGTCATGCTTGTCATAACATGGCACTTGAATAGAAGACATCCTTTCCCAGGAGAAATTCCTGTGAAGGAACTGTATTATTTAATGGAGTTTATGATTCCGTATAAGTTTTGCATCTTGTTTATTTGAAAATTGTTCCAGTAAAAAGCAACCTTTAGCCAGGTTTCATTTAAGGAGAAACGAATTTCCAGGTAGTGATGATAGGCTGCTATTCCTCAAAGTTATAATTAACTGGGGGCTGCAAAGGGGAAGCTGCTGAACACGAGCATGTATGACTTCCCTTCATCTGGCATGTGTTTTCTCAGGGACAAGGGTTTCTGGAGCCTGTAAATGGATATCAGCATTCACACAAAGAGACATTTCCCCATGACAGCCACCTGTCTCTGTCACACCTTCCATCATTCCTCCTCCATTTCATGCTAGCAGCTAATTAGCTTCCAGCTCTTAGTGTGTAACAAGGCAGAAATGCTGATAAGAAAATGAAAAACTATGGTCTCAGCCCACAAAATACACTATGTCAAATGGCACCTTGATGAGTATTTTTGTTTAAACCCTTGAATGGTCACAGGGTCAGGCCTGCGACAGCTCCGTTTATTTCTGATTTAAAGCAGTAACAATGACTGTTGCGAGATGTAGAAGTTCACATTAGTTACTATGGCAGGAGCCCAAGTGCTGCTCCCATTGCCAGGCATTTCCACACACCTTTTGTGACTTATTTCTGGAGAGCCCTGTGCGGCTGACAAGGGAGGCAGATTGCGGGTGCTCTGCATGGCACCGCACTCGCTTCTTTAGGAGCACGTGTGGGCTGTCCTCATTTATTGTGGCTGCTCAGGATCCTCCTGTTTGCAGAAACTTTGGCAGCTTGTCACAGCACGTCAGGATCTGCTCATCTCCCTGGATAGCCGAGTTTGTGCATAATGCAATAAATAGAGATGGGGAGAATTGTGTTACTTACATTTAGCAGATTTCAGAATATGTGGTAGAGGAGTTAAACTAATGCCTTTCTGTCAGCCTCTCAAAGCTTCTAATCATCTTTTTTGTGTTTTCCTTCTTCACTCCCCTTATTTTCATTTATTTATTTGTATGAGTTCTGCTTTGCATCTCTATTAAAAATCAGTAGATGCCTTTTCCTTTCAGATCTAATAGGGGAAGTTGGGGAATACTTGAAAAAGAACTATAACAGGAGGGACACTGCGAAAGGTGCTTAAGGAAATGGATGTGTGTGTGTCTGTGGGAAAAACATCTTCTACTCTCCCTTGTCCCCTGCCTATTTGCAGACTTCTATGACCAGACCTTTGGAATTTCTGCTGGCTAGTACCATGCGTTCAAAGCAAAGCCTGCCTTGTCCTGTGACAATGCGTAGGGCTGATCAAACCCCACTGAAGTCAATGGAAAGGCTTTCACTAAAGGCAGTGGGCTCTGGCTCAGATGCTAAAAAGCATTATCTTCACGCTCTGGCTGATCCTTTTGATGCCAGTTCTCTCATCAAACTCTATGACAGGAAAAGAGAGAAAAATCCAGTTCCTGCTGGTTAAAATAACAGCGAAACACAGAACTTTGACAGATGTGCTATGGAGAAATCAGATTTTCAGTACACAGCATAAACACAACTGCTCAAAACTCACCCAGTCTTCAAAACATCCTATGCACCCTAAATTTCCAGCTTTCTTTGCAGCTTTTTCATGATCAGGAACAGTAGTAAGAGCTGAAGGGGGTTGCCTTACATCTTCCCTTGATAATACGGCAGAGCGCTGGAGAGCACCACTGTGCACATGGGGCTTTCTCTTGGGGACCATGGGGGTGTGTGGGCAAGTGCCATGGCTGGGAATAAGGCTCTGGGGAGGGAGGCTAGAAGATGGGGCAGTGGAGGGAGGTGCAGGGGTGTCAGTATGAGTCTTACGATGAGAGAGTGGGAGACTGAGAACCAGAGGAGGGGTAGAGAAGCTGAATCCATAGCCTGAAAGGAAGAAAGATTTAGTTAATATTCAAGGAAAAAAAACAAACAAACCCAACCATGAATAATCAGAGTTGATCCTATTTCTAGTTCTGCAACTTGATACTGAAGGAAAATGTAGCAGAGAGAATATGAATCCTGACTTTTGATCCTATTTTCCCTTCCTATTCTTAAGTCTCAGTTCACAGGTTCAGTTGCTGGTAATGAGGAGCCAGCAGTCAGATGGCAGGCGCAGGGGCACAAACCCCAGCTACAAAATTTTAAGCAGCTTCTAACTTAAACATGAAGACAGAGCTAAACAAATCCCTCTTGATTCAATCAAATACCTCCTTCCAGCCAGCAGGAGTAACAGGCTTTGGGTGTTAGATGGCCGTTCTGAGCGGATTAATAACTTGCTTTATATTATCAGCTGAGTTTCATCTAGAAATAAATCCTGTCTGATCTCTGTGAACATGACACAAGATTATTCCAGCAAGTGCAGAGGTTGAGGTTTTTGTATTGCAACAAAGTAGTGAGCAGGGATGTGGAGGCAGCCTGGGAGAGGGGCTGTGGTAAGGGGCTTTGTAATGGAGCAGGGCACTGGGGACAGGGAAAGGCTGTGAAGGTGCCCTCTGCTCTGGACCTTGGCTTCAAGAACTCATGATATACCCTAGGACAAATTGCCCTGTGGCCATTGTCAGGCACTGAATTGTTGCCCAAACTGAGTGTTGGTGCATCCAAGGTGTGTTTACCATGGAAAGGAGTGTATCATCCATAGTTGTCCCATCATATGTGTCTTATCTTCAACTAACAGACTTCACATTCTTATAGCCCTGGTTGGTGAAGTAGAGGGGCAGTCCTGTGCTTGGCTGGTTTGGATTTTGCCTCTGGCATGGGCAGCAGCACGGTGAGGGCTGTGAGAAGCTGGGGTGAGACAGGACTGCAGGAAGAAATGTGGGAGAGAATTTCATCTCAGAGGGAAGCAGCTGCATCCTGCTGCTCAATCAGGCTCCTGCCACAAGGCTCAATTTCCAGGATTCCTCCCATGGGAAATTCTGCACTGTGTTTTAATTAGCAATAGAAAGACATTTAAAGAAGCTTGAGGGTTTTTTCTCCTTACCTTTACTAGTCCATTACATATACCGCAGCCTTTTGTTCTTTGCATTTGAAGTTTCTGTTCTTCCCTCCCCTCCTGTTTTGAAACAAACAAATCTAGAGCAAAATTGTACATTATTTGGTTAAATAAATGCACTTGGGTTTTCAGCTCATTTTTATATCAACTTCTGTGTTTGTTCAGCAGTGGCACCTGGTTCTAGGTTTTAAGACTTAGGTGACTCATTTAGAGCCTGCAAAGAGGTCAGGCCATGTCCATGCTGATACTATGGCTTTCCGTGGGATTTTGAAGGGCAGTTTTGGCCATTACATCAGCAGCAGGACTTCATGTGCTGAGCCGGTACCAGACCAATATGAAAAGGTTTTCTTTTCAGGTACTGACAGGACCACTGAGGTGAGTGACAGCTCATAGCCTACAAAACAGGCTTTCTGTTTATTTTTTATCCCTCATCCCCAAATCAATATGAGACAAAAATATATAAAAACACCTTCCTTTTTCCTGAATCAAGAAAATATGGATTTTTCTTTACTGAAGCACTTTCCCCACTCATTGCAGCAAGTTGCTCTCTGATTTGGAAGTGCTTTCACAGACATCAGTTAAGTTTAAATGTCAGAGGCTTTTGATCTGATCTGTGCCCTCCAAAGGATACCTGTGTTTATTTTTAACCTCTTGCCTCGTTTCCCTTTGTCTTCTTGCAGCTGCTCTGTCAAGCCCTCCAGCAGAAATGGGTTGAAAACTCTGTCTTTTGGTCTATTACCCAATCTTGCTTGATGGTGTTATTGAGTGTCAGGACTGTTGCTGTCATTACCTCTGAACACACCCATTGAAAGCTATTTGTTATGCTGGAGGTGCACTGAACCAGTGTCATCCATCAGTCCCTTGCAGCAGGAGCTGAGAAAAGGCAGGAGGAGGAACATTGCTCAACAGAAGGTGGAAAACAAAGTGGCTATGGTAATAGGAGACTGTAAGAAGGGAGTTGGCAAGGGAGGAAAATGGGCAAGAAGACAGTGAGAATGAAAAATAAATGGGTGACCCAGATTTAGTGGAACCGGTCACAGTGAGAATGGGGAGGGACCTGTGCAGGTCACTATAGACATCCAACTGGTCTTGGTCAGGGTGTGCTTCTGTACCAAAGAAACAACAGTTTGGGGAAAATTAACTCACTAAGCTTTTCCCATCATTGTGATCCTCAGGTTGGCAAAACCTCAAACATTCCTTGATTTAGGAATCTGATAAGGATTACACAACAGGATTTACTTTCTTTTTTATTTCCTGAATTTTTTTTTCTCTCTTTTTTTTTTTTCTTTCTTTCTTTCCAGATGGAAAAATATTATTTTCTGTCCAAACAGAATGGCTGATTTCTTTGTCACTCTTTAAATTGGCCTCTTTGGGAATGTCTTCTGAGATAATGTCTACATTACCAAATAGAGTCAACTTTTGCCTTGCCGAAAAGGAGAAGAAAAATGATGGTTAATAAGGTAAGACCTCTGTTCAAAAGACATTATGACAAAATCCTACAAGTAGAGATCTTTCAGACTCTGCTTTTCCATAAGGGTCTCAACTATGTGTTCTTCAGGACTCTCAAACCAGATTAAACCCCTAGGGAGATTCATACATATGGGTGTGCGTGTGTGCGTGCGTGTATATGTGTATATATATCTATACATATATAAAATCTCACATGAACCTGTAAACAAATCCATAAGAATCTCTCTATTGACTTCAAAGGCATGTAAATCCATGTTAGTAATGCAACTGTATATTTGTAGTTGATTTGAGGATTTAGGAAACGTCTCTCTGAGCAATTTATGAAGGCTGTTTGAGATTACAACATTACTCCAGGTAGTTCTATTAAGCTACAAAACCTGCTCTGATTGCAGTCCTAGTCTGCCTGTGCTGCAGTCTTTTTATTTCTGTCTTGGACTGAAAGTCCCAGACATAGCATTGCAGGATTAATAATGGATCACACTGCTCCTGGAGCAAGACTTGTTTACTGCCCAGAGCAGCCAGGGCTGGGAAACGACAGGTCATTTTGAGGGAAGGGAGTTAAAAGGTCATGTAGTGTGGCTGTCACAGGGGAGATAGAAGGTAACTTAGAGTCTTGAGGACCATTTCTAACAGTACAAAAGTGATGAGTCAGTCGTGGTGGAGGGGGAAAAGCCAGGAGATTCAATAGTGATATAATTTTAATGGCTCAACACATGGAAAGTATTTGCATTACTTCCTGCTAATGCAGAGGTTTTACAGGTAAATTCCCACGTGCAATGGAAGTTAGGAAAAAGTGAGGATGGTTTCTGGGAAAAAAAATATGTTTATTGTTAGTAACCTGCTTACCCCAAAGGACAAGTAGAAATGCCAGATGTCCTTTGTTTGAAAGACCTTTGTGACTTTGGTGAAGTCAGTCGAAAGAAGAATCTCCCATAATCCTAGTTTGTTGTTGTAAATACATCTGAGATTAAGATTCTGTGGGAAAACAGCCAAATGAACAATAGGTACATTTTCAGTATTTGCAGTTCAATGAGTATCAGTGTAGTGACATTTATGAATAATTTGAAATAGGAAAAAGGGCACTGTGTGGGCTTGTACCTTGTATTATTCAGGCCAGTGTGGCTTTTGTCAGCTGCACTCTATTCAAGACCTGTGCCTTGTGACTGTGCCTTATTTGAAATGAAATGCAGCTTACGAAGCTGAAACATCCCATATGCATCTGACCCTCATCGAGCTAGCTGGAATACATAATGAATTTTCAAGCTGGGGAGAAGGTAAGGAAAAAAAGGTGCATTAACTCATATTTTGAGTCTGCTCTAAATAATACTGTACAAGGGAGAAAGAATAAAGGAGATTAGTAGAACTACTCTACTTGATGGTACATGTGGGGAGATCTGTAGATAAAGTATCAATCTCTGAGATGCAAATATTTAATAATCACTTTTCTGAGTACAGGATGGACATTATTAGTGGTTAGGAAAGTGTATGATGGTGTAATGGAAGGAGAGAAAGGTTAAATTATATAGAGTGCATTTGAACTCCTTGGCTGTATGACAGTGGTTGTAAGAGGCAATGAGGCCCTTTCTGGAGAAGAAACAGCTGTGTCCCACAGACAGCATCTTAGAAGCAGTTGGTGTTGGCCACTGGCATAACTTTGAGTATCAGAGTCAGAATAGGTAACAAGCAAAGACTGACTCCAGCCAAAAACAAGCTTGAGGGAAAAGTGTACATTTGTAATATCAATAGCTCTAAATTCATGGTATTACACTGGTACAACGCTTTGACATTCAAGGAGCATTGATGTGTGGTGAGGCAGAAACTAGGAATTTGAATGGAATGGTCAGAGCAAGTCAGTATATTTAGAAGAATGTGTTTCCTTGCTTAGTTTGCCCTGGTTCAATTAAAGCTTAGGGGTGTTTAGCTGTGTAGCGGCATAGTGGAGATAACAGGTAATTGAACAGTGTCTGGAAACCTGGAGCCAATCATATGCTGGTGCAAATCCATAATATGCAGGGAGTGGCATCTCACATTCCCATGGCTGGACTGGGGCAGATATCTGGTGCTGCAGCAGCAGCATAGAAATGAACCCTCACTGTGTTTGCATAAGACTGAAGCTCTGTGCGTGTTCCTCCTGTAAACCACCATTTTTTTTCCGTTGGTGAACATATTCATAAGAGCTCTCTGATATTAATGGCTTTGCTTGAGCATCTGTAAAATGAGCTCCACAGAATGAAAACCTTGTAAGTCAACACAGGGAATCATTAGACTCACAGGGTGCAGATCACAGTCTGCATCACTATTGCCCTGGTATGCTGTTTGGCAGGAAGAAGGTTTCCTTGTCTGTCTTTCTGAACTTAGTTTTAAATAGATTTGATAAAATAGAGCAGGATCCTGAGCCTTTTGTAATCTCACCATATTAGATATTGAAGTACTGCTGAATCCTGTTATGCAATTGCAGGCAAAATGAAACAAACCAGGAAAAACCCCAACCCCAAAAGACAGATAAACCCCTTTAGGGATTTCTGCTTATAGTGAATGGTACAGCGAGACAGGACTGTTTTTTTTGGGGGGAAAGTCTTCTCTCTGAATGACTAATGTATGTGCTAATCACAGCCATATAGGCTACACATTGCACCCAAACCATTAAGTCAGGTTTTGTTTCCTCTGAAGGATTTTTGCATTCTACTGTTAGCTGATTTATGCCTTTCAACCTGAGCCCTATCAAAGTCAGCATTTAGCACTGTATTATTTATGTTGGTTTGCCTGCAATTTGCAAATAATATACTGTACTTTTATATAGTTAATTTGTTCATTCTGGTTCATAATGCATCCATGAACATTCTGAATTTTTGAGCTGAAAATATGATAAGTGGGTTATATTATGCAGTGAAGGAGTAGTTATATGAAAACACTTCCATATCATCAATTACATGCTAGCTTAATAAGGAATGATATTAATACATGAATCAAGGAAGGAATTTGTATAATATGATTCTCAT
The DNA here is from genome assembly GCA_002631895.1 of Agapornis roseicollis. Lineage (NCBI taxonomy): Eukaryota > Metazoa > Chordata > Aves > Psittaciformes > Psittacidae > Agapornis > Agapornis roseicollis. The sequence continues at coordinate 2,237 of NDXB01006247.1, read as the reverse complement.
GAGAACATGAAGCTGATGTTTATTAAAGATGTAAGTTCCACATTAAGCAGGACTACTTTGTTTTATTCATTTATTTGATAACCAGCTCAGCTGCCCTGAATGGAACAATTTCACTGTATATTCACAAGGAGCTCATGTATTTCTCATATTTCTCACAAAGTTTAGAAATTTGATTAGCAACATATATACCATAAACCCCAAATCCTGGTTTATGGTCCATAGGATTGCTTCCTTTGGGCAAAGAGAAACTTGACAGCTTTGGAAATGACTCGTCAGACTGCAGCCCCCTTGTATGTAAGCTAGGCTGCCCCAGGGGTGTAGGCAGGGTAGACCTGAGTGGGATCCACAGTGGAATCCCACCCCTCAGCAAAAGCTTTTTGTGCTTCTGCACAGCATGGTCCAAGCAGCCTCAGCGCTGTTTTTGCCAGGTTGTTCTTCAGTTTATTTCACTGGATCCCAAACTGTAAATGTTCCACCACCCTCCACCTGCAAAACATGTTTCAGAGCAGGCTGCAGGCCCAAGCTTAAAGCTGCTGGAGTTAAAATCAGTAGGGAGGGTGTAGCTGAAGGTAAAAGTGTCCCTGAAGGTGTGTGACATGGGTTGTGTGTTCAGGGCCAGCTACAGTATTTTGTGTTGAGGCAGGTGGATCTCCTTACCTGTCAGCATAAAATTAAAAGGAATGGACTGCAATAGAATAGGAATAGTTCAGTTGGAAAGGACCTACAATGATCATCTGGTCCAACTGCAAGAAATATAAAAACCAGCAAACCTGGAGAGCAGAGAATGAACTTTGCTCTGACCTCAGTGATCATGGTGTCTCTCCTGTTGGGTATTACAGAATACTGGACAGTAGTACAGGTCTAAACAATTTTTAAGATTGGAGGAAAACGGGGTCTTAATTTATTTATTTAAACAAAGTTAATGCCTCTATTAAACTGAAGCACAGGCTTTCCCTTAAAAACATGGGATGGACAGGCACTGGAGTCTGAGCTTCTCTAAGAATGAGCAGTAGTCAAGAGCTAACTCTGCCAGTAGTGCCCATAGTTCCCATTCATCTTAGTTCTACTAATATTTGGAACCAGAATTAGCATGCCTTGAGATGAATGGGGGCCATTGTACCACATTTGTTCTCATTTGATACAAATACAGTAGTGCTTTTTGTGTACCATATTTGATGAGTGCTTATTATTGTTTTTAACAAACATTTAGATGCTCTGGTGATTTTCAGGCTGGAGCAACCACCTTGCCCCAGGTCCATGTCTGCAGCTGACAAACGCCTTTGTTTCCCTTGTCATTGCAAAGTGCTACAGGCACCTGAATACCAAGAAGAACCATGGATATTTTCAAAAGAAACCCAACGCTCCTGGGGAGGCTCAGAGAAGTTCTGTAAGGGAACAGAGTGAAATGCTGCACAGAGCCACAGCAAGAGAGCAAAACTTTGGAAAGCACAACATTGGAAGAAGTAGAGAGAGCCTCAAGTTAACAGCAAAAATTTTGTAGCAAAGATTCAATTGAGAGGAGTCATTTTCTGAACAGCAGTGGGATAATACAAAGATAATAGAACCAAAAACAGGGTAAGAAAAAGATTGAAGGTTTGTATGATGAGAGGGAATGTGTGTCTGTGTGAGAGAGAAAGAAGAATGGCAATCAATATTCAGAACTGCACAGTTTGTTGAGAACGGTAATGGAGGACATACAGGAAAAAATAAGCAGGGTAATAGAAGAGTGGAAGAGCTGATCAAAGAGCCCATAGGAGTCAAAGGGAATCTTGCCCATGTCAGGCATTTGGTAAGAGGGACCCTGCAGAGAGCTCCCAGGCTTGCAGTCTGGCAGTTTGGTTGCTTGATATGGCACAGAAATTAAATGATAATTCCATTTAAAAAATATATTCTTGTTCTTCTCAGGAACCTTGGATATAGTTGCTGTGGGACAGCTGAAAAGGAAGTCACTCTGAAGCTGTTTTACACAGGTACAAAGCAAGAAGAATGGGTGCATAATATATTGCCATAAGTATGAATGTATTTATATATAGCATAGATATTGCCAGCATTCAGCCCACAAAATTAAGGACCACTACAGGGCTGGAGTGGACGTAACAGCTCAGGAGAATGTGTCCTGCTCCCCTGTTGGTAACCCAGAGAATATCAGTTGGAAGCTGGATACATTGGAGTATGTCTAACACCAGCGCTGAGAAAATTAACATGAGCAGACAGTGTGCGCTTGCAGCCCAGAAAGC